>OX419336.1:2711234-2801234 GCA_948470475.1 Galaxea fascicularis | reverse complement strand
TAAAACAAAACTAATTTTGAAGAAATATTTTTCCGTGACATAATTCAAAAGCGGTGTCTTTCGTTTTCGAATCTCTAATTAGGAAACATTATGCGGCAGTTTATAGAACTTAAAACCAAAGAAAAACGTTTTTGTAGACAACCAGACGTCAAAACTGTTCATTTGCATCTACTTGCATACATTCTTTTTGTTTTGATTTCGAAGATCACTCTAATTAAAGCAAAAATTTACTTCACTCTTTCATACTTTTTTTGTTCAATTTTCGCACACATGATTTCAGTGAGGACGAAAAAAATATCAAAGTGGTTATTCGACTAACATTTTTTAAATTTACGTTTTGAATAATTTATAATGTTCGGAAACCACGAACTTAGCATGACCTCATAATAAAGACCGAAACTCTGACGAAAACTGGATTATTTAAATAATATCATTGCTAGAGTGTTGTGAATGACAATCAGCGAAGACTCTGTTGTCCTTTTTTATTATTGTGAACGAAAGTGCGCGTCCTCACGAAGCTATTAAAATTCATAATTTATATACACTGTATATAGTAAAACCCGGCCAGGAAATTGCATTCCAGATTCAAAACCACAAAAAGCAGGTGATTAATTTTTATTGCTGTGTCTTTTTAATTTAGTTCCTTTGTTATTGCTTCTCGGAGAGGAAAGGTTCCAAATTTTGATGCATTGAATTGCATGGTAAAAGTTTCTTCTTTCTATATATCGCGCAAACTCAAAATCATGAGTTTAAAAAACAGCTGAGCATTTTTGGCTGCACACAACAAAGTTATGGCTTTTCTTTGTATTAAGAATAACCTTGAAGGAGCCAACTTTAGGGATCTCCCCTCATTTCAGTACTGTCAGGCAACAATCTCCGTAAATAGGAAAGAAAACGGAAAAAAAGAGATGTACAAAGGGTAAAAAAGACAGACGCCAAGTCAGTTTGTTCTCTAAGTAATAAGCCCATTTTACTGGCTTGGAGGGGCACGTCTGGCATAAGATCTAGTGCTAATCATTCAGGGAAGCGAATACTGGTCTATCAACAGAGTTGATAAGGTAATTAAGACTGAAGTACATGTATACAAGCCCTTTGTCCGCTTGGACGCATGGCTAACGCTCGAAACGTCACATCACTGTGCCGGTTTAAAATGCCAAAAATTCATTTTTCCTCCGACGATCTTCCATTGGCGAAACACTCAATTTTATCTTTAGAAACTAACTCGTTTATCCAATTCACCCTAGGATTTACTCAAGTCAGCTTTTTTGAAGGTTTTTTTTTTTATCACAATTCAGGACTAAACGCATTCGTCGAAGGTCAGCCGTTTGAGCCATTGCATCCATTTTTCCCTGACGTCAATCAGGCTATCTTGGCCCTCATATAAGAGAGCCAAATTAGCTCACCAAAAAGGACTCCATCTATCTTGATTAAAAAGGCCCCCTATTTTGGTTCTTTTAAAGACGAGGGTCTAGAAAAGGCATTTCAACCGGGTTCTTTTCCTTTTTGAACGCAACAATGAAAAGACGGATAAATTAAATGGAAATTCTCACGTACGCAGTCTCATCTTACATAAAAGTGGTAACTAATGCTGTGACTGGATCTGTGGACTGAGAAGCTTAACATGATGATACAGTACTTCAGCCCCACTTCAAGAATTTTCATCACTGTTTAGGGACTGTGCGATAATTATCAGGAGGGAGGCTGAAAAACGAGAAGGGGGAGGGGCCTAAGGGAGTGTGGTACTATATAAATTTCTAGATGAAAAGAAGAGAGTGATGTGTATTTTTTCTTGTGGGCAAGTTGACTTAAAGATTCCAACACCACTTACCCTCTTTTGTGTCTCACTAATCTGACTAATAATGAAATGGACGGCTTGTCGAACATAATTATGAGGTACTGTTTGTCTGAGTCGAAAGCATTACATTTAAGCTGCTAATATAAATGTAGGTAGAATGACGGGAAGCTTGTCATGATTTTTAAGACATTAGGAGGGGGCAGAGCTAAACTTGTTTCTGTATGTGAGGCCTGCTCATTTTTCAGCCACCCACCTTCCATTTTTTTTTACATTCCCTTAGCTAAGATAGGCACAACAGAAACAACGACAGCAATATTATTTGTCTCAGGCGCAGGATGCTCTGGAAAGACAACTTTTCTCAAACAACTGCGAATTGTTTACGACAATGGTTACACGGAGAAGGAAAGAAAAGCATTCAAATCGATAATCTACGAAAATGTCAGAAGATCGATGGTTCGAATTGTTGAGGGTATGGAAGAAATTGGACTCGCTTTCGAAAGCGACCAATTAATTACTAAGGTATGTAAAATGGACGGAAATGGAGTGGAAATGTGAACTGTTGAAATTGAAAATGGCCTTTAATTTAGGGACCGCGCAGAAAGTTTTCGAGTGGGGGTGCTAAAGAATAATGCGTGAAGGAAATTTTTTGGGGGGGCGGGGGGGGGGCATGCCTGTGGATTTCTATTCAATTTCTCTAAACTGACGGAGAATGCTATTATAACGATAATATATTTACAATTGTAACGACTAGTGCTTCATTCTGTCTATTTATCTGTGCGTTTGTCTTTGCCAGTAACTCTGGTCACTTTCGAATTAACGATCCTTTGCTATTTTTCACTCCGTTACTTTTGTTAAATTATTTTTGTTTAATTTACTTTTATTCTTGCAAAAACGTAAAGGGGGGGATAAAGCCCCCTAGCCCCTCCCTCTGCGTGGTCCCTGTAATTGTTGTCAACAGGAGCATTCAACGGGACAATTTAAGCACAAGAATAAAACCTTCGATTGCTATGATCATTAGGTCATTTTGTCATTTTCTAGGATTTTTAACTCACCACGTCACATAGTGACCACCATCTTACTTCTCCTTATCATATCACTAGTTTGTCAAGCAGACAGGTTATGAGAATACAGGAAATGATCACCAGGGATCAGTTGAGTCAACATTTGCACAAATTCTCCCAACATGTAACATATGAAATAGGTTACAATTGTAAGGAGAATACACATCTTGATATTGCTTTAATCTGTCAGTCTTCAGCTGAAAGCGTGGACAAAGTTTATTGTACATGACGGAAGTTCCTGAGAATTTTCCCCTCCCCCTCTCCCTACCGGCCGAAAAGAAAAAGAATCAGTTTTCCTTCACTGAACAGTGACCAAAACGAACATCTGGTGTCTTCTTGCGTCAAACAAGCTTCAGTTTAATATATAGACTATTCCGTGTGGCTTTAATTTGCCTTGCGTTTCGCTTTTGGTCAGTTCAAGCACCATTTTTAAATCACATCCTTTAGGATTTCAGTAGAGAAATGCTGGAAGACTCTGACACTGTGGATAAGGAAAACAACAACTTTACACTTCAAGACAGAGTTCCACTGTTGACAGCATTCTGGAAAGATCCGGGTGTACAGACGTGTTATGAGCAGAGGAATCTGTTTTATATTGATGATTCAACTAAATAGTAAGTAGGAAAAGTAATCGTTTATCAATGGTCATTATACGATCAGTGAAAACACTTAAAACTAGCCCGGAAATGGTTACATGTAAACGCAAACGCAGGTACAAACGAACACATATTGAGGGACTACCACAACACAAAAGCGGACGCAAGATGGCATCGATGCAAGAAATAAGAATATCCTTGTGTCCGACTCACAGTTGCGTTCAGACATTCATTGGTGGACGTGTGAAAATTGCTGACGCAAGCAAGAATGAGCAAGCAGTGCGCTATATATAATAGTCACTAGACTACAGTCTCTTTTGCTCTAAAATCTGTAGTACGAACGCGATATGCGAGCGGCGAATCCGCAAGCCGGTACTTTCGTGGGCGCCAGTTACGAGCGAAGCCGGTGCGACGCTCTAACCAACTGAGCTAATTGCATGAATTGCGTTCACAACTGCCAGGATCATTATTCATTTCATTTCATTGCCGTAGTTTATATATGATCTGTTTCATATACATCATTCACATACTGAATTAACTTCTATTTCGTTTCGTTTTTAGCTTTTTTGAGAATCTTGAACGGTTATCGCAGCCAGATTACATCCCATCAAATGAGGACATTCTCCACGCAAGGCAACAAACTCAAGGCGTGCAGGAAAAAAGAATATCGGTTAACAGCTACAATTACAGGTAATTAAAAAATAATTCATTTGTTAAAAAATATCCTTTCCAGTTGCCTTACAAAAATTTGGACCCGACTGGTCTGTAACCTGCCCGTACAGCTCTCCGGGTATTTATGCAATCTCGTACTTGGATTCTAGGGACAAAACTCAAAAGAGTTTAATTTGCCGCGTTATTATGGTTAATGAAGATTTTTCAATTTATTGCTCCCAGAATAATAGATGTTGGAGGTCAAAAGAATCAGCGCAAAAAGTGGATTCACTTTTTTGAAGGAGTGACGGCAGTCGTGTTCTTTGCTTCATTAAGCAGCTATGATGAATTCGTTGAGGAGGATGAAAATACAGTAAGTCAGTAATAAACTCCTTCTATAATCATCCCTCAACTTACTGAGATAAAAACGAACACAATTTTGGATCAATGTCTGGGCAACGACGGTCCTACCCCTCCCTTACCCAACAAGTTATAACAAGTCAATAAGTTAGTATAAATGTTGGGTTAGGGGAGTGGTGGGTGCACGATTGCCCAGATACTGACAGTGATCGAAATTTTTAATCGATTGCGAAGAGGAGGGGACGTGGTTTCGGTGTTGTGATCTGGGCCTCTATACGCCGGCTTATGGCAAGGTGGAGGCTGGGCAATGCGTGGACCACCTCTCCTCAGAATAAGCATCATTCACAGAAACCAACATTTCATTGGGTAGTTGTGGCCCATAGTTCGTGAAGAGTGAACAGGCGAACTACTGCTCAAACTAAAAATCGTTTAACAACACGCGCATTTTTTAAAGGTGTAGAGTTAAGTGACATTCTACGATTTGACAGATCTTAAGGCGGTTTCCAATATGATGTCAGTAACATATAAAATCCTTATGTCCTATTACTCCTTTTTCTTAGGTGTATGTGTGGGGTCTTTTCCTTCAGTTATGATATACTGATCTTTCCCCGCTGGCATTAATTCTTGGATCGTCCAAGCTAACACAGGAAGCCGCAGTCCAAGAAATATCTGCCTTTGCTAAACCAGAATCCGAATTCATCACATGTAATCTGAAATCAAGAACCTTTTTGATTCTCTCACATTGGCCGCCGGACCCATTCATTCCCGAAAAACCACGTAATTTATTGGTTTTCACTAATCAATTTTTTTTTTTTTAGAACGCCATGTTGGATAGCTTGGAACTGTTTGAGGAGATTAGCCACAACGAGTTCCTTGAAAACACAGAGTTCATTCTCTTTCTCAATAAGCACGACCTCTTTGTAGAAAAACTGAGGACTTCCAAGCTCTCTGCGTGTTTTCCAGAATATGAAGGTACACGCGATGAGTTAGTCGTTACTAAACATAAATTGAACACGTCTATTGGACTGATTAAAACCTTGATTACATCTTGCACCTTGAGGTTCAACCTTGCATGTTACCTAGTCATCAACAAGAAACAAGACGAAAATTATACCCTGCGTATTCTCTTGTTCTTCAACTGGAATAAAATAAACTAGAATATTATCAAAATTGCGTCTAACCCATCCCTTACGTATTTTCAGTATAGCTGCCGTGATGCCTCGTGCTCATTTAAGCCATGCCACTCTGACCTATTTCGGTTACTCGAATTAGAGCGCTTCTCAATACACCATTTTGCTAATGATCAGTTCCAAGTGAATTATGGGTAGCTCCAGTCCTTTATGGGGGCAAACGGTCAAAATTTGAATTTCAAATTACGTCTTTAAATGGCCGTTTGCCCCCACAAAGGACTGGATCTACCCACAATTCACTCGGAACTTATCATTAGCAAAATGGTGTATTGACTGTTGTAAAACCAAAGCCAAACTGCCAATCACAACAGAAACAATGAGCCAATCAGAATTCGAAGCAATCACATGTAGTCTATGCCAAGCGCGGGAAAATGAGCGTCGGCGCCGGTTACGATTGGTTTTGATTTGCTTGTCATTGCTTGAGAAAATGGCGCGAGTTTTGCTGGCCAAGCAGAGCAATACAAAACCAAGTGAAGGCAATTTACATGCGATGTTCAATTGAAAACTTTGTTAGAATTTTACATCTTTGCAGTAGAAAATTAATACGCAAATAACGTGTTTTTATTTCGTTCCAGGTGGTCCAGACCCCGAAGAGGGTCTCAACTACATACGGGATCTATTCCTAAAAAAGAAACCCGCCCAAAAAAATGTTTATTTGCACGTGACATGCGCAACAGATACTGACCTCATGAAGGCTGTGCTCAAGGATGTGTTCGAGATTTTAGTTGATATTAATCTTAAAAAGCTTTCCACACTTTAGCTAGTGCTGTAAATCAAAACATTTAATATTTGCATTGTATCAAAGTCTTATGTATTGACCTTATGACCACAGGGAGCTTTCATAACCCCGACTCAAATTCACGTGCTTTCTTTAATGGTGGTTCAGAAAGGGGCACTATCTTGGGGGTTGATAATTAGACGAGTGTAAAAAATCCTTAGTTGAAACAATGATTTAATGCTTCCATTCAAAAGCTTAAAAGGGTGAAAAATCGTGCATTTATAAACTTGAGAAATAAAATTGGGTTTCTAGAATGTTATAGCCTATGGTGCACTCCAGACTTTGCTGAAAACCGAGATACAGTCTAAACTGTCTATACCGGCGGTATGTTCACTGTCTGCGACGAAGGCTAGAATTTTATTATTCCTCAAGTACTTGACCCCTGCATATGTTGTATCATAATTTCTTCTAAGCCTTGGGTACACCGTCAAAAGAATTAAGGAATTCTAACAAAATATCACATCAAAAGAAATGCGACGCCTTGCTCCCAGACTGCTGTGTAAATTGGAAGGCTGTCAGAGCAAAACCATGTTATGTTGGCTTTTTAACGTCAATTTTTGTTTTCTAAGCAAGCTGTGGCTCCAGGGAAACAATACCGCTAGGTTATTTGGATGGACTTCTGTAGGTGATAATTTTTCCTTTAATTCAGATTTCCCTCATGAACCTAGTGCTATTTCTTCCACCAGAGTCTAGTCACAGCTTGCTTAGAAAACAACAATGATGCAAGACAGTTTGCTGTCAACCCTCCAATTCTTCCATCCAACTGTAAAAACATTCAAGAGAAAAATCAAGACCTGTTACGTTGTACAGAAGGGAATCAAGCAGCGTTCACAGTGAGCCTCTCTATTACTCCAGCCCGCCCTGCCCCTCTGGCATTACACAAATGTGGAACAGTGGAGCAGTAATCCTTGACAGCTTGCTTCGCTAGCAACAAAGAAACAAAAGTTGAACGCAACCATCATGATAACAGCTCTTTATTATTCAGTTTCTTCTATCCTCACTCCGTTACAGTGCCTCAGTTTGAATGTTCACCAATTAGTTGTTGTTGAATATGATGTGATTTATTCTATCCATAAGCACTGCATAAGTTATGATCTTGAATCTTAGAGCAAGCAACACCGTCTTTGACTCTCATCTGGGGCGACCACGCCCCCTGCCCATACCTCCTGGGGGAGGTCCCTCCCCTGCTGACTTTGGGTTCTTCACTGTTTCGTCTACAGACAGAATAAGGCAAGCAGCTTCTGTTGCAGCTGTAATAGCATTTGTCTTGACCACAGCTGGTTCCCACACACAGGCCTCAAAATTGTCAGCAATATCTTCATTATTGATATCAACACCATACCACATGCCACCTTGAGTAGGGGAACAAAAAATAACAAGACAATTTCATCTTCTGTGCCCAAAAAATGCTGAACTGTAGATTTGGACAAAGAGTAAAGTTTCCGCTTGGAATAGACTTTAAGGAAGCACTTTAATCATACTGAGAAACAAACATCTTTGCACTTAATAAGTGCTAAAAAATATGGACATTGAAGTGAAGGCCATATGCAAAACTTCAGACATTTTGGGCTAATCTGAAATTGACCAAAAAAGTTCAGCATAAAACTCTTCAATATTACATTAATCCCTTACCCTGAAAGTGTTTTTGCCGCAGTTTGTTCAAGATGTTTGTTGCATCAAATCCTGCATTATCACACAGTTGC
Organism: Galaxea fascicularis; assembly: GCA_948470475.1. Lineage (NCBI taxonomy): Eukaryota > Metazoa > Cnidaria > Anthozoa > Scleractinia > Euphylliidae > Galaxea > Galaxea fascicularis. Next base: position 2,793,100 of record OX419336.1, on the reverse strand, counting down.
CTTGGAATGATCTCAAGAGCTCTAGCCATGGAACCAATAAGAAGTTGCTCCTTTCCAGCTATTGACCGTGAATAATCCCGTAGATATTTACTCAGCTCCATTTCAATGGCTCCACCTCCTGCAACAACGGCATCATTTTTGATGGCTCGTCGAACAATCATGATGGCATCATGAAGAGATCGTTCCGTTTCTTCAATAAACTGTTCTGCCCCACCTCGCAAGATGAGAGTGCAAGTCTTAGCTTCAGGACAACCAGTGAATATATTATACCTAAAATGTCAATGAGAACTTCCTGTCAAGAATATAAATCAACAGAAAGACCTGAACTGTGGTAAAGCATCACAGCTGCCAATTTAATTCACATGGGTGGGGTTCCTTGAATAAGGTTATCAATAGTTTGCAAGTTTCATTTGTTTTCTTTTAACAAACCAACAGCCCTTCCCTTCCCTCCCTCAGTATGTTTCTTTGTTGAACAACAGAGCAATTGATCAACTGGTTTGCAGGCTGGCTGTTTACCTCAATCTCTGAGCAACTACAGACAAACTGTAGCTGACTCAATGACAACCAACAGTCTGACTGGCTAACCAGTTATCTGACTGCTTAGGCCTGCCGCACACGTGAGGAAAGAGCTGAGCAAAATTCCTTGCGAGGCAGTTAGCTCAGCTGTTTCCTCATGTGTGCCGCAAATTTTCACTGAGAAATTCGCGTCACGAGGCGATGAGGAAAATATCAAACATGTTTGATATTTCCTCACGGCCTCGCAAGGCAAATTTCTCACCGAAAATTCACTGCACATGCGAGGAATTTTGCTCAGCTCTTTCTTCATGTGTGTGGCGGGCTTTAGGTGTTGATCTAAAATAAATCACCGTCTTATAGAAAAAATGACCAACTGGTTATCTCATAAGAAGATAATCCAGTACATCAACTACTGAAAGAAAATTGATGATTATTCTTGGTTTTCACGTGACATCATAAAAACCTAAAATTCAAAAGTAAAGAGACTTTTCCATTTTTAGCTTCATCATGTAAAAGACATTGTAGAAATGTATCTGCTTGTTTGTTTTCAGCCCGGTAGCGTGCTTTGCATTGAAAATTGAGTGGTTTGAATATTAGATTTTTTCACAGTGCATGACATAAAGATGTCTGCTCACAAGCATATCACACACATGAAAAGATCAATTCAACATGTTTTTTAGAGGTCTGAAAAGCCAACATCGCAAGAGAAGCGTCTATGTGAATGTCTGCAAGCTCAAAAGAGAGAAGAAAGCCTTTGAGGTAGCCAAAGTAAATTCCAGATGTTTACACTCAGAGGGACTCCATCATGGCCGTCCATACTAAACTCTGTAATTTTGAGTGGTATGGGATATCGCACAGCCCTGAAACTTTGGCATTTTGTTTATTTATTACCCTTCTACAATATCTCAATTTCTTGACCTAATCTATTGAATGATTGATGGTTTTATTTTTTAACATGGGTGAGTCACTTCCAAGTGACTGAAAACCGAGAGTATCTTTATTCCCTTTTTGTTTGAACATAAACCACTTTTCACAATAGCCTACCTTTCTCCACCAATCTGTTCCTCTTCAAACAGTTCGCATCTTCCGAGGACATCATCCGTCATGTTATTCACAGATGTTTGAATTGCACCACCACATGCTTTCATGGTTCTCTTCAAATCCTCTTCTACGACACGACCAGCACAGAACATATCCCTAAAACAAAATAATGAACAGTGCTTTGAGGACAAAATCCAAGTCATTTTTCTGCTAGAAATAAACAGGACAATGCAAGCCAAGGGTATCAAGACCTGCTGGAATCAAATAAAAACAAATAATGACTATGGAATACACTTTGTGAAAAAATTACATGTACTCTAGCATTTCCTTAAACTAAAATCGTCTTATTTGCCTAAAATGGATAGAGATCCCTTTGTCAAAAACTGGTAACACATTGTTAAAACAGAGCATAATAAAATGTTAATTCTAATGTTTGCACAGTTTTCAGCCAAAATCTAAAAATTCCTGTAAATAAGGGGAAAATGCCTATGTGATATTAACTTTTGAACATCAGCACAAAAGCCTGCTAATCAGTTGCTGTTTTTTTTTTACCTGTCAGCAAAGTACTGGGTAGCCACATCTCCAATGGGCAACTTTGAAAGGACAACTTTAGCTCCACTCTGGACAATCTTGTCCAGCTTATCATACAGGATATCCCATTCTGCATCAACAATCTGCTGATATTCCTGACAAAACAATGCCTTGTCTTTATTAAATAATTTTTAGAATCCACTCTTATGTTTGGTTCCAGAAAGTAAAGAAACTGATATCCAATAATAATAGTAGACTCAACAAAATTACTCAATTCTGATTGGTCGAGAGCAGTACAATTAATCCCAAATAGTACTCTGTAGGAGTACCTATTAAGTTTCCATGACAATGGCGCGTAAGTTCGTAATTTTGTTGAATGTACTATAAATAAATCACACGACCTTCTCGTACAGTTTGGGATTAATAGATACTTGTTAATCCCACTCAAGGTCATGCAATTTCCTATACTAATAATAATAATAATAATAATAAATCTGAGATTTGTTTACCCATACAACAGCAAAAACAAATGATAACAACCAACGTTTCGGAGTGATCATGACTCCATTGTAATTTGCATGATTTGTTACATAATTCCCTTGACAATGGAGTCACGATAACTCCGAAATGTTGGTTTTAATCATTCCTTTTTGCTGTTGAAATCTAGATTATTAGCAATTATTATTAATAATAATAACAACAACATCACCTCCAGTTTAAAATAAACCGCAAAATGACACATAATAATAACAACAATAATGTCCTAAATTCAGACCTAGGTGTGAACCTTCCCTCCAATTTTCAGTTTGATAAAGTAAAATTATGAACATTGACGATTCAGTGATTCAGATGTATACAAGTCGTAAGTCCCAACCTGAACAAGATAAATGATCAATCAAGACAAAGAAAGTTGTTGTTACCTCTACATTGTCAAGTCGAACTTCAGCATTCTCCTTTTCTGCTTTCAATTCTAACTCTACATTCAATAGGGCTATCTTAGGACTCTTGTACTTTTTAGGCTGCATTTCAAATCCAGCATAAGAAAATGTTTTCTTGAATGCAACACCAGCAATGAGTCTTGAATCTTGCAAAGCACCTCCTTTCACTTTCTTCATGCCAATCATACTGAGCGGGAGAAGGTCATCTAGAAGCATCACAGCATCCACAACCATCTTAGAAAAGAACTCTTTGTGAGCAGCAACCAACTTGGAGCTGAGTGCTGTGGCAGCACATCTTTCCAGTAAAATTCTCATTTCCCTGAAAGATTCAACAACAGTTGCTTAACAACACTATGAAATTATCTAAATTAATTTCAAAATTAAATGACTTCAAACAGCTGAAGCACTAAGGCTTGGGAGCATGTTCATGGAGGTTGGTCAATATTATTACTTACTGAGGATCATCCTTCTTTATACGCACTGCAATTTCTTTAATTCTTTTGATGGCCTAGAAATATGAGAGAAAAGCAAAACTATGACAAAACATCACTCTGCAACATATGACACAATAATAATAATTATTATTATATAATAAAATGAAATGTCATGATTCATAGTATCTTACTATCATGATATTTTATTGTCATATTATTATTATTATTATTATTATTATTATTATTATTATTATTAAGATGGCAAGATTTCTCCAGAAATTAATAAAATGCATTTTGTGACTCAGCTCTATTCGATTTTGGAACAGGATTAGTATGACAGGTATGCATGAATCGTCAATGTATGGGGCTGTGTGGAAGTCTTGCCACTGTGACCACAGCAAAAAAGTTCTCACCAAGTTTGCTGCTTTCCGAAAGCTCTTAACTGCAACTTGTGCATGGACACCTTCTTCAATGAATGGTTTGACTTGTTTAAGAAACTCGCTAGCAAGAAGAGTTACTGTTGTTGTACCATCTCCAACCTGGGAAAAAGTCAGACAAAACTTTCCAAGTTACATGAAATGCTTCAAAAATACAATACCAATACGTGGTTTGAAGCCACACCCTAGAGACAGAGATAACAATGGTGAAACAAACAAATGCCAGTGGACAAACAAAACGAGCTTATAAGAGATCTATTGTTTACCGTACACCAGCATTGTGGTGATAATGAAAACCACCAATACAAATTTTAAGTTTAAGTGAGACTTATCACTGATGCTCTCCTTACACATGAAACAAATCACAAATCCTTAGGATAGTCACTGGGATTTGGGCACAGTGGTTGGATCCACAATCCAACACAACCCCACCTTTGTAACCCTTTTTTAACATCACTCCATTTCCTTTGTGTTCTAGATTCTCTGCAAGTTTACCACCCACAGAACAGAATAATATTGTTAACACAAATCCATCCTGCTGATACCTCAAATATTCTTTCAGAACAGCCTTTTCTCATGCCAGTCCAGGAAGGGGGAGGGGGAAAGAATGGGGAGGGATGAAACACATCAATATTTAATTCTTACAACCAACTCACTCACACAAATAGTCTTCCAGTAACACTCCCAAGACAAATTTCTCTCCAGTTAAGAATACTCAGCAATGCAGAGGTTTGAGAAGAACAGAGCTTTTTGCAATTTTCTTCCACATGGTTCATACAGGTGAAAAGAGCTTTTATTCAAGGACTTTTCCAGGACTTTTCCAGGACTTTATCACAAAATTCAAGGAGTTCATCCTAACACAGCATTTGCATAAGGCCTTTTTCCTGTCACCTTTGAACGCAGTCACCCAACTTTTGTAGAGGGAATTACGTTCCCAGTGCCGATTATATATATGCAGTTTCTTCTTTGACCTTTTGAATTCATTTGATAATAAAATGAAGCGCGCCAAAGTTGAATAAATTTTACGCTTCGAGCGACGCCGGTCAAGCTACATTCCCCCTGTGGCTTTGTTTGCTTTCGGAAACCCTTTTAGAAGGCGCGGTTACTTAGATATTTTGAATAAGACACACTGAATTGTCCTGATATAAAAGCTTTGTCTTTTTTGAGACTTCAAAAGCGTTTCTCGGCTGATGTGATACAATGTTTTTCATCTTTTGATGTGAAAATGAACTTATTTTGCTTTAGTCTCAAGTATTCAAGGACGTCTTCATAACATTCAAGCACTGCACCTACAAATTAAAGGAGTTTTCAAGGACAAAATCATTTTCAAGGAGTTTTCAAGGACCAAGCAGTTTTTCAAGGAGTTTTCCAGGCCCGTGCGAACCATGTTCCACGATATTGCTGAGTTTCTAGCTCAAAAAGGTTCTGTGTTACCTTTAGCAAACCATCAGCTGAGATTTGTATTATCATTCACATCTCAGCTGCAGAAAACAGGAAAACATTCGCACGACACAAAATTTGTACGCGTTTAACAAAACCACAGACCTCAACATCTTGTGACTTGGAAATATCAACAAGAGTTTTGGCGGCCGGATGAACAACATCTAAAAGACTGATTATAGTTGCTCCGTCGTTGGATATCGTGGCTTTTCCTGAAAAGTCAAAAACACAGACGTTTACGACCAAAACAGAACAATATATCCAGGAGTGAATTTGATAGTCCTTGATCTATCGTACTACAACATCATTTTCGTACTGTACGAGTACTGTACACAAAGTGATACCAACCTCCGCTGTTCACTATGAGTTTGTCCATTCCCCTTGGCCCTAAGGTTGTCCGCACGGCATCAGCAATAAACTGGCACGCATTTATATTACTGATCAGCTGTGGAACACCTTGAGAGGAATCGGTGCCCTCCTTCAGGAGAATTATACCCGGTTGCTGTCAAAAATACAATAACAAACATGTGAGTCAAAGTTTCCGATTCTGACGCGCGTTTGCTTGACAAAAAAGAGCTCATAAATGTAAAGGTATGTCTTTGCCCTCTTCGGTTTTTCCACCTATCTATAGTTTTCACGACGGTTACTACAGATGGAAACGGATACTCAAGCACCTCCCTTACCATCATAACTTTCTACAGGCGATGGCTCTCCAAACGCTTGCGCAGACATTAAGTTTTTCGGTTAACTTCGCGCTTTGGTTACTTGTTGTGCACGCTGACCAAAAGGAATGTTTTTTTTCAATCTCGACCACGCATGTTATTTTAATAACGCCCACTGTTTAGAAAGTTTTGCGGCTCAACCAAAAAAACTGAAAGAGATTTTCGTGTACCTTTTACAAACAGTGTATCTCTCATGCTACTAGCCGCTGAAACTCCTAACAAGACGTGGCGTTCTGCACCGTGTGTGATTCTGCCAGTATTTTATGAACTTGTTATTTGTTTACCATTCGACAAAAAAAAATGTTGAGAGTAAATAGCTGTATGGAGGCATGAGGACAGTGGGAAATTATTCAGCCAGGTTCGTGTTATAACTGCTGTATAAATGAAGACGAACATGCCGTGAAATCTAGTGGATCACAAAATGGTGGGACGGTAAGTCAAGTGTTAATTCAAGTTCGTTTCGTAGTTTGAAGTTAAGATTGGTGAAAACTAATTAAAGTGCTGATTACTCCGGAATAAAGACTACTTTCGTCCAAAATGAACACTGGCTTAACAGTCATGGCCAGTTACATTTTTTAAAAGTGTTTTCAGCCGAGTTGATATTAAGGTGTGCGTAAGTTATTAAAACTAATTGCCTCTGTGATCATGTAGAGATTCAAATTCAAAAACTGACTCTTCTCTTTACGGTGGCAATTTACCTTATGAACTTTTAATCAGTTTCGCCTAAAATATTTAATACTGCGTTACGAGTTTGATGGGAATGGGGAGCTGACTATTTATCATCTACATGTAGCTTCACCCAAACAATTTGCAATCAGACTAATAAAAGTATAAACAACGAAAAAAATGCAATATGGACGTGGTGACTGCAACAGCTTGTGCCAGTTGCTGTGCTTGTCAAGGGACTTTTGTTGTGAGGAGTACTGATGCTTATACACGAGTCGAAGCCATGATCTCTGTGATACCGGTGCATAATTTGCTCAACCAACTGGCAGCTGGTAATAATAATAATAATAATACTTTATTTACCCTCGGAGCTTATGCAGCTAATATCTCCGAGCATTTATCAAATAAACTTAACATGATAAGAATCCCAACCGGCGGGAGGCAAACCGGTTGGCTATTTTACAAGGATGACCGAGGAGTTGAACCAGGTACTTTCCCAGAACAACACCAGCTAGTGGCCAGAGCGGGATTTGAACCCGGGTCACACGTATTGAAATCCAGCGCCCTAACCACTCGGCCACCCTGCCTCCTCCGTGGTCATTCTTTGGCTTCATAATAAACCCATGAGTGATGAATAGATGAGTGTGAGTACATGAAAATCATGTATTTGAACTGTGGGTGAAAGAATAGGGATGTAAGTGTTCATTGCAGTTACAAAAAGGGTTTTCTTCTATGACCAACAAAACAAATAACTCTATCCTTACAGCTATGCAGAAAATGTTTCACCTAGTTTAATTGTTATTTGCAAATGTAAAAACCTTGTGTGTCCTGGCTAGTAAAGAAGAGAATTAATGAGGCACTTGTTACAGCCCTGGAAGACATGTGTCTGACTTTCACAACATTTGAAAATGTAAATGGTCAATGCATTTTCTGAACTTAGTTTTTTCCCTCTTGTAGGATATCAATTCGATGGACCAGTTTCCCCTCCTTCTTGAGACCTGGAGTAATTTCAGCCACAACTGACAGCTCATGTACACTAGCAAAGAGATTATTTTCACATCTCAGTGGCACATCCTCTAGCCCGCCACGATATATTATTTTATTAGCTTTGGTTGTGATTGTTTTACTTGGGTATCTCTTATTTATCTCTGACTCAAGGCTGTATCATAATAGAACTAAACGCCTCACCTCACATGATTTTTATGAGCATGGACCAGATTCACACCATCATTACGGGTTAGTTATTGACTGTGGAAGCAGTGGATCTCGTGTTTTTATTTATTACTGGCCACCACACAATGGAAATCCAGATGAGTTGCTACAAATTAAGCAGATGAAGGATTCAAGGGGAAACCCTGTCAGAATGAAGATCAAACCAGGTATTGGTCCTTATAGGTTTTTTAATGAATGGTATTGAGTTTTTCTCTTCTTCATCTTCCTATGTTCACTATAATAATATTATATTCAGGGGTTCATTAAGTTTTTGTGCAGGAGGTCAGTGGGGGTTTTCAGCCATGCATTTTTAGTTTTTCGCATAAAAGAGAGTAAGAAGAGAGGAAAAAAACAACTGGCAAATTGATGGCTAAGTCTTTTCACAGCCGGTCAATTTGCCCAGTGCCTGGCCCCTAAAGAACCCCCTGATTATTGATATTACAGTGTAATAGAAAGTCCAAGTACAGTATGCCTTGTTATGACTACAGCTAAAGGTTGTTACAGGTTATAGAATTTAGGACGATCCTCTATTAATTATAGAATCATAATACCATCACATATATGTCATATTTTTTGCAGGTAAAATGTTTTCAACCTAATTTCTCTTCTAACCTTTTATTATTGATGACTATGGTTAAAGGAGACAAAGAACAAGTGCAAACGTTTGGGAGAAAAGTATGAGCTAAATTGGAATTTCCAGAGGGGAGGGAGGGTGCAAACCAAAAACCTTCCATGAGGTGGGGACAGAGGGGATGTGGATATTTTATGGAACCACACAGTGCAAGAATAACTAGTAAGAAAAGTTCCTGTAACGCATCCTACAATAATTAATCCTTAAATTGTTTTTTTGTTGGTTTGTTTGTTTTTTTCAATACAAGGAATATCCAGTCTTGTTGACCGGCCTTCACAAGCTTCATCCTACATTGAACCTCTTCTAGACTTTGCTGCTCAACAGATTCCAGAACACAAACATATGGAGACACCACTTTATATTCTAGCAACAGCTGGGATGCGAATGCTTTCTCCTTCTGACCAAGAAGCTATTCTAGATGACTTGAGAGTTGATGTTCCTTTAAAATATAACTTCCACTTCATGTCTTCTCATGTTGAAGTCATCACAGGGAAACAGGAAGGTCAATGAATGTAATATTAGTAATAATATTTAACACTTAATGACTGGTCCCAAGGGGAACAGTGAGTTTTTTTTCCTGAGAATCTCAGTGTTTCCCTCAACTTCATCTCGGAAAACATTGAGATTCCCGGAAAACAAAATTCACTGTTCCTCAAGGAACCAGTCATTAAGTGATTTTTTATATAGCAAAACAAATGGATCAAACCGGTGGAAAACAAAAACAAAAGCAAATTTTGAGAAACACTCTTGAGATTCCAACCACAATGCCAGGCCACCTGTAACTACAAGCTCTGATCATGTGCAACAGCAGTCAGGGCGTAAAATTAACTTTTTTTTCCGGTAGCCACTTGGCTCCTAAATATTTTAAAGTGGTAGCCAATTCCAAAAAGTTGGTGGCCATTATGACACACACACAAAAAAAAAACAATTTTTACCCTGTCACTGTACTAGATATATTAAATTGCTCATGATCAGAGTCATAAAAACATCAAAAAAAATTACCCGGCCTCCAGCTCATGGAACAAACTCACTAACTTAAACATATTTATCCACATACAATACCTTGCCATTACAATGTTGAAAATAGGTATTAAGTAACAACTAAGTCAACAATCATTTCTCCAACAAATGGAGGGAAAGTTTTCTTACAAATAAAGAGTCGCTCTTTTATGTTTCATTTGCTACTAATAACTGATTGTTCTTTTTCATGCCGTATGAAGGAAGCCTCTAATGTCATGAACGCAACAAATGAAGGTGTACAACATGAACTTGACGGCCTGCATGGTCTACTGACAATAATTATTACAAGTTCGTGCAACCATCACAGTGTAACCAAAATTAAAGTACAATTAAAAAATGCCCGCGTTGTAAAATTAACGTTACAGAAGAATATCCAACCATTCATCTGCCAGTAGACCCACGTGGCCATTGAATTGAATTCGGCTAATGGACTCTTTTTGTTCAGCATATTTTTCGTCCAATGCATTAGGATTAGGATTGTCTTTTATTTTGCACTGTTTACATAGAATTTACATTACATTTGTAGAAGTACGTTATACAACAAAATCAAAATAAAGATAAGAAATTAACGAAATTAAGATGTGCGCAGTGACCAAAGTAGCAGATGCTTCTGGGTTGGTCACTGCTACGTTAAACTAACTGGCATAGACAATAAGCGTGATGAAAATAAATTTTACCCAGAGTAAAGGTGCTAAAGCAAACGCTAAAATATCTTCGACCAAGGAAGTGCTGTCACAATAGTTTAACTGATCAAAAAGATCATTTCGATCACTTTCCACGCTTCGATTAATTTCCTCGCTCATTCCAAATTCAAATGAGCTCACGCGGCAGGCATATCATGTCAAAGGCGATTAATTAAAAGCCCGCAAAATTCGCACGAGCTATAAAGAGGACACTAGAATGGGTCATATACAACGTGAAAGGTTACCTAAATCCAAGATGGCGTCTAGTGACAATAGATTCACGTTCGAAATCGTGCATGTGCTGCGTTTTGGAAATGGGCTTAACAAGGAACTTTGCTGCAGAGTTATCTTTACAAATCTTCCATAATCACTAGATCTCTAGGTAAGGTGTGATTTGAAATTCTAGTCGCCAATTTGGCGACTAATTTTCAGGATTTGGTCGCCAAAGTGAAAAATTTAGTCGCATTGGCGCCTGTATTAGGCGCAATTTTACGCCCTGAGCAGTCAACATTTCACGGGTAACAATGAACTGTTTCCTGTTTGACGTCATAGGTTTTGAAACAGTTTCATTGTTACATGTAGATGTCATGTGACGTGGACTACCCAATGAAATGGCGTGCTGTCGTGGAAAAAACGCCAGCTATAACAATATTGATTATTGGGTGAATATAATTTGACTGAGCTCTTTTCTTCACAAGAAGGTACAATACCTCAAAAAATAGCTGAAAATTTTTCTGGAAATTTGAATATTACCAGTATGTGATTTTAGTGATTAAACACAATTCCCAATTTGTTATTGATTAAGCTTTTGAAAATGACATTATCAGTAGTTCTGATGCAGTCATACCTTTCAATTCAGTGTTAGTAGTATTCATTGTTTTGTTTTGTTGTCATTCCATTTAATATCAAAGCATTTGTTTTTGCAGGTATTTATTCATGGATTGCCGTTAATTTTGAGCTTGGAAGATTTGATCACTCACATGATACAAAAGGTACATGACTTTTTTGTACATGTATGCTGTATTGCATGACTAAGCACTGGTGTTGGTTAACTAAAGAAAATTTACATCCTGAATTCCAATAGCAAATAATTGTACCCGTACGAACGACACAGCGCTGCTGCAGCGCTGCAACAGTTCACTTTTTTGGTTGCACAGCGTTTAAGAGTCGCTAAAGAAGTGCTCGTGAGTCACTCAAGCAGCCAACCCAAAATATCGTGCACTGCGAAAGCGCTGCAAATTTTTGCATCGGTTAAGCATCGGTAAAGCAGCGCTGCAAGCCACTGCTTAAAAGCTGCAATGATGATCAAATGTAAACATCTGAAGACATGCAAACTGGAACCTTTTTCTAGCGAAGTAAAGGTTGCAATATCGCTGCACAACGCTGCAGATCTACTTGCGCATACTAGGAAACGTACCGTAATTAAGATCAGGGATAAATTGAAACCAAAAGGCTTTCAAAAAGCAAAACAACTCACTAGAAATACGTTTTAAAACGATTTATTACCTTGACCATCAAAATGACGAACAATCGCCGCTGGTACAGTGTTTTCAGGTGTTTTGCACGGCTGTCGACCGCCGGTTCGTGAAAACCTTAATGGTTTGTGCCTCAATTGGCGCTTCAAATCCAAAGAAGGATGAAGATTCGGTTACTGAATTTGGTCTCACACGTTTTATGGTCGTTTCAAAGTTGGCGTAGAAACATATCCTCAAATTTTGATGGGACCCGTACATAACACGAAGACCTACGCTGTAATTAAGTGTAACACGAACCGAACCGACACGTCACGAACCCACGAGCAAGACCTAAGGATGCGATGCTGCTTAATCAGCGGTATGGCGAAACGCTTTGCGCGGACCGGACATCTAGTGCTGGCAACACAACACGCCTCATTATTTAATAAATGCCGTTTCAAGCGCCCTTTCCGCTACGATGTTAAGATTGCTTTACAGTCTTAAGATGGTTTAAAATCCTTATTAATAAAAAAAAAAACAGAAAACATCACACCAGGTAAACGACCTGAATAAGCCATTCTCTTCTGAAACCAAATCTAGCTATTGTAGCTACAAGAGGTAGATAACAAAATCTTTCACCCCATTGGCCCAGAATGACTGTAATTGAAACCTTAAAATACCTTGTGACCCCAGGCAGTTTCACTTTGCGCGCTCAGATTTGAATAACTGAGCAAGATTCGTCGATCTAGGATCAACCGTTCCGGCCAGTACGTTTCTAACTGTGTTTTTGAAGCTTCGATTGCGAGTAACTATGTCTACGCAACTTCTTGTAAATGAGCTTTTAAACTTGGAATCATCAACGAAGGTTAACTCGCAACTGGACAAGGCAAAAAGTTCCCCAAAATAGGCCATTGTTTACTGGATAGAGACGAAATAGTTTAATGTCATGCCGCTTTCAAGAATTCCCAAAGACAAGAGGGAACAGGGCGCTTCAGCTACCTTAAAAACTGAAAGACGAGACTGGGAAACTAAAATAGTGAAAATTGGAGGTGAGTAAAAATATGTAAATTTTGTATTCTACAATATTACAAAAGGTGGGAACTGTTTTGCTGGAGACAGTCAGAGTTATTTGTATACTTTATATCCAGTCTGCACGAATAATACCCTAAAAACCATTCCGGGTCTTAGAGCGCTAAGCAGTATGTACCTGCAAGTTTGTTTTTTGAGCCAAATGCGCGAGATTTTATCCCCGGAGTGCCAGGGGAATGCCTGAAAATGTCTGAACATGACCGAACAAGTTCCGAAGATAACCGAGGTTGGTGGACGAATCCAAAGACAATTGGTTACCTACTGTTCAAAGCACTCTATAAAACTCGGTGGCCTAAACGTGGTTTCTGTTGGGTGACAAGATTGCTTATAAGTTGTATAATTTCTTTACTGCGTTCAAATTCACAGTAGTGTTTTTGCTTTTTTTGTCGAACCATTTATATGTATTTCAGGTATTTTTATTTATTCCTGATTTCTTTTATATATTTTTAGAGTATACTAAGAAGTGCCATTCGTTGTGGGTCAAGGAAAATAAAGTGAGCAGCGAGGCAAGGTTTGATTGGGGGCGAACTATTAGGAATAAATGCATGACTGCAGGAAGGCAACTGCAACGAAAGTTAAAAAAAGAATGAACCTCTTCTGTGTGTATTATCTTATACACCGTCTTCAAGGAAATATTGTCACGTTTTCTTGGCGATTTTCGCGCCTTGTACTATAAAAGATAGTTAGTAACCATCTTGAGTTTCCCATGTGTATTAAAAGTCATCATGAAGGTTTCAGATTATATATATTTTGAGTTTTTGCCTACTCGTCAAACTTTTGCTTATGGACACTTAATGTATTGTTAAATAATGTATAATTGCAAAACACGTGATAAGTAAGACGTTTTCAAGTCAAGTTGTGTGGTCGAGTCCTGTGTATCGATGAAAGTTTAAATATTCACATTAAAGGTTGCAAGTCAGTTTAGTCTGCTGTTTACTCGTTGTAGAGTACTAGTTATGTTAGTTGTAAATGGTTTCGTGAGCTAGCTCGTGACGATTGCATGACCGAACGAACGGCGTTCGATGAAGAACCACGCAAAGAACGAGAACCAAGGTGAGCGAGCTTTATATGACCCATATGCCCCTTAGGCTGATGACAGATGTTCCTGTTGATTGAATCACAATCACGCACATCAAATATTCCTAGCAGCGCGAAAGCAGCGCTGCATAACGCTGCATAAACACTGTTATTCGACCGTACGTCTCTGTGTGGCTATTCAGCTGCATCTTTCTTGCAGCGTTCCCGCAGCGCTCACCGTCGCTAACGCAGCACTCACACAGTCATTTTTCGGCACTACTGCAGCGCAACGAAAACAGCGTTCCTGTAACCTTTACGCAATGCTCGTTACAGCGCTTATGAGTCGCTCAAGCAGCGCTGTGTAAACGTATTCCGTTTCGTACGGGTATGCACCCCAAGGCTATTTGCCGTGTTTATGGAGAGGCTTTGTAGCTACAAGTGTGGGTAAAACATTTGGAGACAGTTTATTTTGAGTCAAATGAAAGCCTCACTTTTCAAAATGTCACAGTGCCTGCCTGTCCCAGGAAAATTTTTAGACCAAAGAAAAATTTGAACTGCAAGTACATATATGCGTGCATAAACTAAATTTCAATGCTCTTGCTAGTACATTGGGTATCTTGTGCCTGTAAACTCTTGTTAGCCAGTAGACTGTTGAACTTCACGCCTTAGTATGTTATTATTTTTGTACCACAGGTACACCAGGCTTAAACAGTAGCGTATCTGAAGTGCATCGCAAGAGTACTGTAGGTTCCCTTGATATGGGAGGAGGATCAGCCCAGATCGCTTTTGAAGTTGGAAAGTCTGTAAGTGCATACAAACACTTTTGTACACAGCAATTCAAGGTTTTTTTTGTTTTTGTTTTTTGTTTTTGTTTTTAATCCAGGAAACCCCAACCAATGACCAAATGACCAAACACAAGAAAACTCTTGGGGGGTAAAACATGGATATCATTTAATAAGTATTATTAAAAATTGTTTTGTTAATTACATTTTTTTAATTTCGTGAAGGTGTGGGTTCCATCAGACCTGAGTGCCCAAGTTAACCTTGGATGCAACTCTCACCAAACCATACATAACTACAATTTGTATGTAGCAACATTTCTTGGGTTTGGTGGAAACGCTGCACGAGATAGGTACACAGACTTTGTCATCACCCAGAATAATACTCTGGACATTGATGTGTGAGTATTGCTGGAGTTATGAGGTGCTTTCAGCCCAATCAAATATTCATTTATTATTGTGAATTGACCTTTGAGGTGACCATACCATAAGGCAAAAATTCTTACAAACTGTTTAAATAATTATTATAACATTTTCTCTCTGTTCTGTTTTCCATTAACAAAATTCTGTTATGGTCCTACTGTAAGCAACATGCAGCTCCCAGATTTTCTTTGTTTTGAATTTCTTCCATTTTATTCACCATCTCAAATTTGATTGATATGTTTTGGCCAATATATTCTGTGCTTTTTTTCCACCTTTGAAACTAAACATTTTATATTTTTTTATTCATACAGGTCCACTGGTTCTTATCTTGATCCATGTCTACCAAAAGAATGCACAGAACAGGGAACATATAAAGAAAAGGAATACAGCTTTTTGGGAACAGGGGCATATACAGAATGTCAGAAGGTCATTCTTCCACTTCTCAACCTCACCAAGCCTTGTCCAAAACAGCCATGTTCATTTAATGCTGTCTACCAACCGATTATAGACTATAACAATGTTGAATTTTATGGCTTTTCTGAGTATTGGTACTCCATGCATGACGTCCTAAGAATTGGAGGACAGTACAGTGCAAGGCAAATGAAGCAGGCAGTGGAGGTAGGTAGTATAAAGTATACTAGAAGGGTATACTTGGGGAGCTGGGTTGGAGAGAGCACTCTCCTTCCATCAATGTGTCCCGGGTTCGATTCCCGAACTAGGTGTCACAAGTGGGCTGAGCTTGTTTGTTCTCTACTCTGCTCCGATAGTTTTTTCACCAGGTTCTCCAGTTTTCCCCTCTCCTCAAAAAGCGACATTTGATTTGATTCAATTTGAGTTGATTTTATAGTCTTCCCCAATTAGTAGAACACCTGTGCTCAGCTAGAAAGATTTGAGACTTAAATAAGGTATGTTGGATCAGGGATCACAACTCAGGATCATAGCCCTGGGATCTGGAATAACAAATTTTAGTGGGATCAGGGATCAGACTTTGCCACGTTTTGGGGGTCAGCAATCAGAATTTGGGGGCAAAAAATGGGATCACTGATGAAAAAATATAGCTCACCATGACCCCACAGCTTAGATACATGTTCTTCATAAAAGCCAGACTTTTCATGCCACTTATAGAATTATGACTATTATTGTTTTCACGTCCGACATTTGTTACAATAAATCCCATTATTTAGGGAACAAAAGGTCGTGTGATACAACTGTGTGTCTGCAAGGGGTTTGGTGGCCTTTGACTGACTCCAGTAGCAATAGAATTTGTAAAACTTCTGCCGGTTTCGAGCTCCCAGCTCTGTTTATAGCTGAGCAAAGAACTAAAGGGAAATACAATACACACAATAGTAATTTTAGGGAGAATATAATGGACTGAGTTTAATCAAATTTCTGAAAAATTACGTTACTTGTAGGAGTTCTGCCAAACGCGTTGGTCTGTTCTTGTCTCCCGGCATGCTAAAGGACTCTACCCATTTGCAGATGCTCACAGACTCAAGTAAGAGATATGTCAATTCATGTAACATGAAGCAATTTTCAGTTGTGTCGTAAAACCAAACCAGAGCAATTACTTTAACCAATCACAACAGACCGAAACAATCCAAAGAGCCAATCAGAATTAGAAGCAATGGAATCAGCCTAAAGCGCGGGAAAATGCGCGCGTGCGAGTCGCGATTGGTTGAAAAGGTGGCGTGATTTTTGTTGGCCAATCACAGCGGAGGAATGCGAAACCAAAGCAAACCCAGTTCACTTTCGTAGCTCAATTGAAAACCGTTCTAGTGTCGGGCTGAATGAAGGGACTCAGCTTTAGAACCCTTGGATAAATGATATTGTGTGCACTCAAACCTGCACATCAAGAGTTGGGGTCTCAACCTCTCTTCCCGTCACGCTTCCCTCCTTTTGCTGAGGATCCTTATCTTCGTTCGTACTGCATTATGAAATGATTCCTCATTTTCTTGTTTCCATTCATCTGTCGTTGTATGTTAATCCGCAGTGCTCTTGGTGCTTTGTAAGTGAATCCAAGAAATCCAGAAAATCCAAGTGTGATGTCAAATCTAGCCATTGTAGGTACATAAGAATGATTGGGTTGACGGAGAAAATAGATTCTGTCAAATTTGCCTTCAAATGTTCAACCCCTCCAATGTCCAGTTTTTGTTTAGTCAGGTTTTTCGAGGATTGCATGACAGAAAAGTAGACAACTCGAGTTGAATTCGCAAACTTTTGTCCTACTTGTGAAGGTGGTTTGCTCACTTCATTCGTGGAGGAAAATACTGAAATCGTTCTCCAAAATCGTAGATGACGTCAATTTTGTTTGCATCTTTATAGATTTCAGTGTTTTAAAGCGGCCTGGATGACGACCGTTCTTCACCGAGGTTTCAAGTTTCCACAAAACTACACCAAACTGCGCTCTGCATTTTACATCAGTGGCAAAGAAGTTCAATGGACGCTGGGAGCCATCCTCTATCGCACGAGATTCCTACCGCTCAGGTTTGTTATGACACTTTAAATGACTCATGTCAGCAATAAATGAGAAATTGCGCCCACCTGCGACTCCTTCCATCCGTTGCTTGCCACAGCTGCATTTCAAAACTTTCAACTTTCTTTGCACTTAGTTTTTTTTAAATAGCTAATGGAAAAGTAATAAGTACTAACAAGATGAAAAACAAGACAGAGAAGTCAATGTGCGTAGTGATCAAAGAAACTCCGGGGCTTTCGAGTTGACCACAACCATCTGGAATTTAATAATAGTTAAGGCGAAAGAAGGAAAGGCATGAAAAAATAACAGCAATTATTTATTTAAGAAGTAAGGTAATAGAATAATTACATAATTAGAGAAACATACGTTAAAGCAGCAACTAATCTTTAAATTGGAATTACACGCTGTATTTGCAAATTAGTGTGGCACTTAAGAGTCAGTCTTGGTTGTACGTGTACAATGTGTGAATTCAGTCTTCCTAGCCAGTGTGGGATGCGTTTGCGTTTGTTTTTGTTTTGATTTTTTTTTTCCGATAACAAAAAATGTATGGAATAAAAAGTGTGTGTTTTGACAGCGTGGAAATTTGAATGACAGCAAAACTTACACCCAGTTTTTGCTTTCGTCTCAGTTTTCGCGCGGTGAAAGAACAAGGTAACATGCTCTAGCGCCCGTTCTCGCCAACTTCCTGAGGGATTGTTTTACAGTGTAACTTGATCATTTCATTTTGACAGAAAAAGAGGGAGTGTGCTCCACCGACAGTTCGTCTTTTGCATTACATCCGAACACCAGACTTCTTCATGGGACGGGGTTACTCATTCCTGTATTTTTAGGTTGTGAAAATTAATCGTCATGTTGTTGTTGTTGTTATTTTCAGGGAGGTCCAATTGCACTCTCAGTATAAGAGCTCTTATCACGCCTTTTGGAGTTACGCGAGCGAGCTGCAGTTCCGTATCATATTCCTTGTGTGCAGCGTGACAGTTCTAGCCGCCATCTTGCTTTACTGCAGGCGATTACGGCGCATGAGCAAGACCTCAAGCATGTGGCAGTATAAGTCATCGCCAGTGCTTCGTAATGTTGATGTTCTACCGAGTTCAGAGAAGATTCCTATGAGATGATAAGAAGAGAAGAGTCATAATGAAATATCATATGAAATAGCTATAGAAAAATAAACGTTGTACATAAAAAGTGCGGTCTATTGCTTCTTCAACACCTACGAAATCAACACCTCAGTGTCTCTTCAAGAGGCAGACAAATTGGAGTTTGGTGTATATGAAATGAGTTTCGCTGGACGTGGATCAAAGGGTGCATTTTTGGAATTTTTCTGCTTGTTCCTATTCCAGTTTAGGAATGACAGGAAAGGTGGAATGAGGTTTTCCGAAAAAGAAAAACGCATATTTTTAACGGCACACTCTGAGCCGATAAGCGTAGAAAAGTCTGCACCGAGCAACTGAACGTAACTTCTGGTACGGGCTTGGCGGGCCGCCAGCGATTTCCCGCCAAACGTTTTCCAAAAACAGAAATACATACGTCGGAAGCAGAATGAACGTAATGTATTAGTCAAATCCAAGAGCGCTCATTTTCCCGGGCATTTGATGTGAGGGTAGCTAAGTATGGTGGGGATTTGACCACCGAGAAAATGTTGGCCAGCGGTAACCAGTTAACAAATTACGTAATCGATTCCACGTGGTCTATGTTGTAGAAGATAATTTTGCACCGGTGATGGCAGAAAATTTCTCGGAAGTTGTGATGTATGGTTAGGGTATTACCATTCACGATTACTTTATGTTAGAGCTCGAAAGCTCAAAAGCACACTTCTTAGCGACACAGACAAAAAGGCCCATACATCAGTATTTTCTTCGTTTTGTTGTAGGGTATCCTTTACGTCTGTGTTTTCTGAAACGCGGGAAATTTTTCATGGGATTTGACTGATCCCTTGGATTTGACTGACACATGATAGGTCCTAAAAATAATGCACGATCCCCGTATGATTTCCGAGTTTTCCTTTTTCGGGACAGTCCCAAAAATGCCCCCAAAAACAATTGGCAACTTCGCCCACTTCGAGGGAGTAAAAGGTTGTTAAAATCAATTTCCGAGCTAGTCAGTGAAACTTAAGTAAAGGCGTTGAAAGCCATCGCGCAGTGTCGATCAGGCAAGGAGGAACAAAATGTCTTGTGGAAAGAAGTTATTAATTCTGATTTTGTTCTTCACAGTATTTACTTTGTCAATTATACGAGCATCTTGTTGTTTTAATTCCCCATTCGCCTGATGGATTATTGAGTCGCAGTCACTCAAAACTGATTTTCTTTTTGGTACATTTACGAGAAATGTTCACTGAGTAAAACCTTCAAGGTCATGTAGAAATGAATTTCAAAGTCCGATGAAAGATATCATCTTGCAGCACAAAGTTAAATATTAGTCTAGTACCTTTCAACCCTTATGATGACGACTTCATTAATTTCACAATTCGAATTATCATATGAAAAAAGTCTACCAACTCCGAAATATTTCTTGTTTAGCTAACTAAGAGTAAACATTATTTCGTGTAAAAAATATTGATATCACTGCATTTCCGCGGCCAAAAGAGGTCATTGAGACTCGAACTGAAAATGTTTCGCTTCATCTTTGTGTTGTTGCTGGTTTTCATCCTGCGATCCTTCGCACGTCAGAACAAATCTGTGAACAAAGTGAGTTAGTTCCCATGATAGCTTAAGGGACGTCCACGGTCCATCGGTTTCAGTTTCCATATGATCGCCACGATTGTCACGATTATTGCAGCCGCTCTGATCGCGATATATACTTTGCATGGAAAGGCCATTTGGGAAATTTTGATCACGAGATATAATCTTTTTTTTTATTACGTTTCAGTCTCACGATCTATTCAAGATTCGTGAGCAATTTTCAGTTGTGTCGTAAAACCAAACCAGAGCAATTACTTTAACCAATCACAACAGACCGAAACAATCCAATGAGCCAATCAGAATTAGAAGCAATGGAATCAGCCTAAAGCGCGGGAAAATGCGCGCGTGCGAGTCGCGATTGGTTGAAAAGGTGGCGTGATTTTTGTTGGCCAATCACAGTGGAGGAATGCGAAACCAAAGCAAACCCAGTTCACTTTCGTAGCTCAATTGAAAACCGTTCTAGTGTCGGGCTGAATGAAGGGACTCAGCTTTAGAACCCTTGGATAAATGATATTGTGTGCACTCAAACCTGCACATCGAGAGTTGGGGTCTCAACCTCTCTTCCCGTCACGCTTCCCTCCTTTTGCTGAAGATCCTTATCTTCGTTCGTACTGCATTATGAAATGATTCCTCATTTCCTTTAGCTATTTTGTTTCGTATTGTTTCCATTCATCTGTCGTTGTATGCTAACCCGCAGTGCTCTTGGTGCTTTGTAAGTGAATCGAAGAAATCCAGAAAATCCAAGTGTGATGTCAAATCTAGCCATTGTAGGTACATAAGAATGATTGGGTTGACGGAGAAAATAGATTCTGTCAAATTTGCCTTCAAATGTTCAACCCCTCCAATGTCCAGTTTTTGTTTTGTCAGGTTTTTCGAGGATTGCATGACAGAAAAGTAGACAACTCGAGTTGAATTCGCAAACTTTTGTCCTACTTGTGACGGTGGTTTGCTCACTTCATTCGTGGAGGAAAATACTGAAATCGTTCTCCAAAATCGTAGATGACGTCAATTTTGTTTGCATCTTTATAGATTTCAGTGTTTTAAAGCGGCCTGGATGACGACCGTTCTTCACCGAGGTTTCAAGTTTCCACAAAACTACACCAAACTGCGCTCTGCATTTTACATCAGTGGCAAAGAAGTTCAATGGACGCTGGGAGCCATCCTCTATCGCACGAGATTCCTACCGCTCAGGTTTGTTATGACACTTTAAATGACTCATGTCAGCAATAAATGAGAAATTGCGCCCACCTGCGACTCCTTCCATCCGTTGCTTGCCACAGCTGCATTTCAAAACTTTCAACTTTCTTTGCACTTAGTTTTTTTTAAATAGCTAATGGAAAAGTAATAAGTACTAACAAGATGAAATTTAAGACAGAGAAGTCAATGTGTGTAGTGATCAAAGAAACTCCGGGGCTTTCGAGTTGACCACAACCATCTGGAATTTAATAATAGTTAAGGCGAAAGAAGGAAAGGCATGAAAAAATAACAGCAATTATTTATTTAAGAAGTAAGGTAATAGAATAATTACATAATTAGAGAAACATACGTTAAAGCAGCAACTAATCTTTAAATTGGAATTACACGCTGTATTTGCAAATTAGTGTGGCACTTAAGAGTCAGTCTTGGTTGTACGTGTACAATGTGTGAATTCAGTCTTCCTAGCCAGTGTGGGATGCGTTTGCGTTTGTTTTTGTTTTGATTTTTTTTTTTTTTCGATAACAAAAAATGTATGGAATAAAAAGTGTGTGTTTTGACAGCGTGGAAATTTGAATGACAGCAAAACTTACACCCAGTTTTTGCTTTCGTCTCCGTTTTCGCGCGGTGAAAGAACAAGGTAACATGCTCTAGCGCCCGTTCTCGCCAACTTCCTGAGGGATTGTTTTACAGTGTAACTTGATCATTTCATTTTGACAGAAAAAGAGGGAGTGTGCTCCACTGACAGTTCGTCTTTTGCATTACATCCGAACACCAGACTTCTTCATGGGACGGGGTTACTCATTCCTGTATTTTTAGGTTGTGAAAATTAATCGTCATGTTGTTGTTGTTGTTATTTTCAGGGAGGTCCAATTGCATTCTCAGTATAAGAGCTCTTATCACGCCTTTTGGAGTTACGCGAGCGAGCTGCAGTTCCGTATCATATTCCTTGTGTGCAGCGTGACAGTTCTAGCCGCCATCTTGCTTTACTGCAGGCGATTACGGCGCATGAGCAAGACCTCAAGCATGTGGCAGTATAAGTCATCGCCAGTGCTTCGTAATGTTGATGTTCTACCGAGTTCAGAGAAGATTCCTATGAGATGATAAGAAGAGAAGAGTCATAATGAAATATCATATGAAATAGCTATAGAAAAATAAACGTTGTACATAAAAAGTGCGGTCTATTGCTTCTTCAACACCTACGAAATCAACACCTCAGTGTCTCTTCAAGAGGCAGACAAATTGGAGTTTGGTGTATATGAAATGAGTTTCGCTGGACGTGGATCAAAGGGTGCATTTTTGGAATTTTTCTGCTTGTTCCTATTCCAGTTTAGGAATGACAGGAAAGGTGGAATGAGGTTTTCCGAAAAAGAAAAACGCATATTTTTAACGGCACACTCTGAGCCGATAAGCGTAGAAAAGTCTGCACCGAGCAACTGAACGTAACTTCTGGTACGGGCTTGGCGGGCCGCCAGCGATTTCCCGCCAAACGTTTTCCAAAAACAGAAATACATACGTCGGAAGCAGAATGAACGTAATGTATTAGTCAAATCCAAGAGCGCTCATTTTCCCGGGCATTTGATGTGAGGGTAGCTAAGTATGGTGGGGATTTGACCACCGAGAAAATGTTGGCCAGCGGTAACCAGTTAACAAATTACGTAATCGATTCCACGTGGTCTATGTTGTAGAAGATAATTTTGCACCGGTGATGGCAGAAAATTTCTCGGAAGTTGTGATGTATGGTTAGGGTATTACCATTCACGATTACTTTATGTTAGAGCTCGAAAGCTCAAAAGCACACTTCTTAGCGACACAGACAAAAAGGCCCATACATCAGTATTTTCTTCGTTTTGTTGTAGGGTATCCTTTACGTCTGTGTTTTCTGAAACGCGGGAAATTTTTCATGGGATTTGACTGATCCCTTGGATTTGACTGACACATGATAGGTCCTAAAAATAATGCACGATCCCCGTATGATTTCCGAGTTTTCCTTTTTCGGGACAGTCCCAAAAATGCCCCCAAAAACAATTGGCAACTTCGCCCACTTCGAGGGAGTAAAAGGTTGTTATAATCAATTTCCGAGCTAGTCAGTGAAACTTAAGTAAAGGCGTTGAAAGCCATCGCGCAGTGTCGATCAGGCAAGGAGGAACAAAATGTCTTGTGGAAAGAAGTTATTAATTCTGATTTTGTTCTTCACAGTGTTTACTTTGTCAATTATACGAGCATCTTGTCGTTTTAATTCCCCATTCGCCTGATGGATTATTGAGTCGCAGTCACTCAAAACTGATTTTCTTTTTGGTACATTTACGAGAAATGTTCACTGAGTAAAACCTTCAAGGTCATGTAGAAATGAATTTCAAAGTCCGATGAAAGATATCATCTTGCAGCACAAAGTTAAATATTAGTCTAGTACCTTTCAACCCTTATGATGACGACTTCATTAATTTCACAATTCGAATTATCATATGAAAAAAGTCTACCAACTCCGAAATATTTCTTGTTTAGCTAACTAAGAGTAAACATTATTTCGTGTAAAAAATATTGATATCACTGCATTTCCGCGGCCAAAAGAGGTCATTGAGACTCGAACTGAAAATGTTTCGCTTCATCTTTGTGTTGTTGCTGGTTTTCATCTTGCGATCCTTCGCACGTCAGAACAAATCTGTGAACAAAGTGAGTTAGTTCCCATGATAGCTTAAGGGACGTCCACGGTCCATCGGTTTCAGTTTCCATATGATCGCCACGATTGTCACGATTATTGCAGCCGCTCTGATCGCGATATATACTTTGCATGGAAAGGCCATTTGGGAAATTTTGATCACGAGATATAATCTTTTTTTTTATTACATTTCAGTCTCACGATCTATTCAAGATTCGTGAGCAGGTCGCTGGAACTGTTCAATTATATTTCCATTGGCGTAAAAAATTCCATCACTGATAAATTGTTGGACTGTTTCACAGGTGTTCGGTAATACATCAAATCAAAATCAGTGTGAATTGGTCTTGTTGCGTGGATGCAAATGTCGGGACGGTAAGCTAATGAACTTTACTGATGATTACTGGTCTTCAGTTCATTTAACATTGCAAGTTTTGCATGAAATATGAGGATTTTTCTCTCTTGTATTTTTTCTAGGAAGGGATGGAAGAGATGGCCAACACGGTAGAGAACAACTGGAATTTATGAGATAAAAAAATGGCTCAGTGTGTACTTTCGCGGCGTAATCAGTAACAAGAATAAATAAGTAGTTCCAGTTAAATTATCAGAAATTACAGGCAAAATCGATTGTATGCAGCAACTTACCTGCTAACAGAACAAAAGTAATAGACGAAACGTTCAATCCAAACGAGAAAAAGAATCACTCTACACTAAACAAAACTATTCACAGGCTTCTCATTTTGTCGGCGTTAACCTAAAGACGTTTGTTTTGAAGAGATGTATTAGCATTTACTTTGCATCGAAACAGTGATTCACGCGAGGATATTTATAGATATATTTGATCCCGTGTCAATGGTCCAAGCGCTCAACTCACGAAAACCGAATTTCAAAACGTTCTCATGGCCAGAAATCTCGGACATCACATTTCGTGCGACTTACATTCATGCTGTCGCGTAATGGCCTTAACCGCTGATTTCAGCAGTGACCTCCGGGCTCGTATTTTTAGGACAGATCGAGGGGTGAAATACAAATATGTTTATCGTGAAATGAACGCCGCTGGCTGAAGGTATTGCCAAAACGAGCAATGGCCGACAAAATCCACGGAAAATGCTATCGAACGATGCTTTTTTAGGGACATTTGAGGCATATTTGGCCGAGATATCGCTTGTTGAACTCCGAGCACGAACTTCCAGTTTACATGTATTGTACATCGCAGCTTTACTTTTTTTTTAGTATCGAAATGGAACGGGTTAGTTTTCTTGAATCTCCTCAAGAATCACGTTGTTTTTAATACCACATATGCAGGATTTGCGTGCGAGAATACGGAGCTAAGAGCGGGACTTTGTTGTCTTCTTCTTCATGGGACGAACGTGGATCTGCGTGACATGTCGCCCTTTCCGTGATCTTATTTCATTTTGTACGGTTTTTAGCAGCCGAAAAGCAAGGTACGTTTACAAGCTGAAGATCAGTTTTTTCATTTTTCAAAGAGCGATTTAACTGTATTGTTTGACTCGATTTTGGCAAATTACATAGCGACTTTAGATTTCTAATTATTTGCTATCAAATATGCTATCTTCGCTTCTTTTTCACGGATTTACAAGGGTTTGACTGGATCTGAAGTTGCAAATTGACATCGTTCCGAAAGCAAGGTATGGAATTCGTTTTTCCGATAGATTTTTTAACCACAATATCGCTGAAATGTCTTGGAATAATGCTCGATTTTGGCAAATGGGAAAAAGGTATTAATTGTGCTTGTATTTTCTGTAACTCCATCGCCTCTCATATAAAGCTTTGTAATTTCGTCCGCCATTTTTGTTATCGATTGGGAAACGCCGCTACTGCCGTGCGGGCTCAAATGTCCGAAATTTCTGGCCATGGCAACTTAGAAAGGCTCACAGATTGTATTCTAACCATAATCGAATTTTAACCATTTAAGATTTTATCCAGTTAGTCAAACGTTTATAACACCACTCTAAGTTGTATGGAGTAGAATATAGAACAGGAAGCCACATTAATGCCCAGTTTTAAAAACCGGTTCTCCCCTTTGGCAGGGTCTCTCAAAGTAGGCTCTGTAATGGAAAACCCCGGCAAGGATTAGCTCCAAGAGAAGAAAAGATTGAGAAAAGATTCAAGCGATGTCGGTTAAAGTCATTGCCCGCCGACATGCTAACTTGTGCTTTATTTGTTTGTTTGTTTTTTTTTCTTTTTGAAGGAAAAGACGGTCGTGATGGAAGAGACGGAGTTGGGGCAAAGGTTAGTGATGACAGTAACAGTGCAATAATTTTCTCTCATCTTTTTCACATTGATAGCCCGGAAAATTATTGTAAATTTATAAAAGCAAAATCAATAGTTTAATAGACTTTAGACTACGAGCAGTCCCTTTGTTTTCTTATAGTCCGTCGAGAGCGGAGCGAAAAAAACAGGCCGCGCGAAAGTTGGCCGCGCGAAAGCTGGTGTCTGGGCGCAAGGCGAAAAAAAGTCTGTAGTCCCTTTTTTTTCGCCTTGCGCCCAGACACCAGCTTTCGCGCGGCCAACTTTCGCGCGGCCTGTTTTTTTCGCTCCGCTCTCGACGGACTATAAGAAAACAAAGGGACTGCTCGTAGTCTAAATAGACTTATTTGGAAATCCATAAGTTTAATTTCAATGACACTTATTAATCAAGTTGACAGGTTACTGAACGTATCACCAAAAATCTCGTACAAGTTTTTACATCTTCTTTATTTTAGGGGGACAAAGGGGAGCGAGGAAGCCATGGAAATAATGGGAAGAAAGGGGAAAAGGTTGGTGAATTTTTTCCAGCGTCTGTGAATCGCAAATTTAACATCAAATCTCGAAATTTATATTAGAACCTCATTTCAGCATTTTAGTCAAAATGATCATTTTTATATTTTCCAAGGTCTGCCAATTTATTCAGTCAAAGCTGGTGTAAGCTCGTTGAGGATCCCTTTTTCTCACATTACTAATAACGGCGGTAGCAAAGCACTGACATTTAGATCCTTACCAAACCACCATTTGATGAAGCATGTGTGTACGTTACGGGACGTTTTCCGGTAAAATGAGATATAAGAAAAGTTAGCCAATGTTCATTCATTCATTCATTCATTCATTTTGTTATTTGAAAAGAAAATACAATGATAATCCTGCGCAACCCGCAGATAGCAGAGCTAATCGAGGCGGGTTGCGCTTTTAAATCAAACGTCATTATCAGTAAAAATGAAACAAAAGAAATAGAAAAGAAATAAGTGAACAATTACAATAAAATAATCAGTCAGTAAAAATGAAAACAAAAGAAATAGAAAAGAAATAAGTGAACAATCACAATGTCGCAATGTTTCTGGTCATGAAGCGAGTAATTTAGGTGCCTGTCCTGAGAATATTGCCTTAGAATGTAAAGTGAGCGTTGGATTGTAAATATGTGAAAAGTGCGAATTCCTGGCATTTGCTAAGCTTACGTACCGGTAAGTGCATGAGTTCAACCTCGTTCCCAGGACCTTTCCCTTCGCTTTGGGCCACCCCAAAAACGAAGGGAAAGGTCCTGGGAACGAGGTTGGCATGAGTTGTCCAATTATTATTGGTTGGAAATCGTATATGACAATAAGCCTGACAGTAGAGCCTTGAGTTCTGCCTGTAACGAAATGAGTGAAGATCGCCAATAAACGCCGTGTTCCTGAATGAAGGTCGCGTCCATCACTTGCTAAAAGATCCCGGAAGGTAACAGGGAACCCACACAAAAAAGCTCCTGTTACATGTGCAAGCATAATTTTTCTAATCGCCAAATATTGCCATCCACGCAAAAATCTTGCCTTTCTGTAACTGAACACTAGAAGTTAAGTTTTCATTAACTTAATTCCACTGTCCTTGTATTGTTTCCTGTTATTTCAGGGCCAAAAGGGAGAACGTGGTTCGCCTGGAAAACACCTGGATGGTGTGATCAAGTTTAAGGATACCGCTGACAAATGCGTCATTGGTATCGCCGGCACTGTTCGTTACAGTTCTTCCCAGAAGACCTTGCAACTCTGTGATGGTAGGACTTGGTTGCCACTGCTCACTGGTGGGAAAGGTCATGTGCCTCATAATCCAGGCCGCCACTGTTTGGATATTTTAAATTCAGGTATATTTCAGATTACATAGTTTAAAGTGATAAAGGAGAGGGACGGGTAAATTAAACAGAGAAATCAACGATTAAACTCAACATCACGAAAACAATTTGAAAGAAATTTCGAAACAGATTTGTCAACTGAGGAGGAACAACAGGTGGAAAATCAACAACTGGAAGTCAGACAACTCTCAAAAGTATTGTTCAGTGAAAAAATGTCACAAGAATGCCTCACTGATGATTAACTCCATAAAATAACACTTTTTATCACCTGTTATATTTTATTCCTTTCTTTGATCAGGGCAGAGTCGGGGCAGCGGACTTTACTGGGTCGATCCAAACGGCGGCTCTACAGATGACTCATTCCAAGCTTTCTGCGACATGGAAACTGAGAGTGGAGGTTGGACCCTAGTTGCTACAAAGGTCTCTCCAACCTTTCCTTCGATAATCAAACCTGTATTTTCCGCCCTGGCAGCGAAAACTACGAACAGTGATGCTGCAAGTCATATCCATCCAAGCATGAGAGACTGGAAAGAGGTGATGTTCCGCTTTGCAGACGTCAGCACCATCCGGGTAATTTATAACAGAAAGGCAGGAGCGCCACAGAAGGACAAGGAAGAATTTGACAAGTTCGTGATGGGAAAGAATGTTCGCCTAATAAAGAACGTGTTCGGATTTTACAAGTACAGCCCAGCAGATCACAAGAGAAGTCCCACCAGCGGTTTTGTCACAATAAGATCGTTATACTTCTTTTCAAGTTCGGGAATTTCGGAATCCCATGGTGGTTCCGACAAATGGCTTGACGTGTGGAATGGTGCTGATGGCTCAAATAACTACATCTACAGCGATGACAGCAAAGCACGGGGCAGAAAGTGTATCGCGGGCTACTGTTATCTGAACAAACCAATTTGGCTGATGGTGCGCTGAAAGTAAAACCTCAGCCAAGGGTGCAGAAGAGGAAAGTCTGTAAACAGTTGATCAGTTTATTAGCACTCCGGGAAATGAACCCTTGGCTAGGCCCAGTGTAGCTGTTGGGTCCGCTTTTGGTTCACTCACCGATTTAGTATAAATAAAATAAAGCACCGACCCTGCTCTTGTCGTGCTCGAAAACATACGAAGATCTACTCCGTCTTTTAACCTGGACGAGAAGTCTTTGTCTACAGCCAATGCTCTCGATCCCTAAAAAGTAACCACTTTCTTGAAGATAAAAGCAAAACCCAGAAATCTCTTGATTTTCTGCCTTTCGGACCATATGAAGATCTCAGGACTTTGATTCGGCATCAGTGATCAGAATCATTCATGTTGTGACTGAGATCCTGCAATGCAAACTAAGACTACAACACTCCATTGAATCAAATTAAGATTTGGAATCACCTCAAACAGTGAGAGCAAAACCCATGAATTGTAATCGGTTCTCTTCAGTTTCCCACAGCTTTGTATTGAATTGGCTTCCTGGTACAGAATTTTCAGATATTACAATCACAAAGTGCCGTGTTGAGAACCCTTAAAAAGGATAATATGGCGAATTTTGTACGCAACTCAGTTGCTCCATTTTTTTTTTTTCGTTTAGCCCCTCTCATCCCTGTTCGTGTTTATACTAGCGAATTGCATTGATGTGCACACGATATTTGGGACAATCCTGAAATTTTGGCCTATATTTCGGAATGGATCATGTGATTGAGTTGGAGGTGCCGTAGGAAATCAAGTTCAAACGTTCAGCACAGACTTACCGTAAATGATCTACAAACGCCTTCTCTCTAATGAACGCCTCCTATCTTATTAACGCCCCCCTAAGCTGACAAGTTTGAATTAAACGCTCCTCTCTAACAAACGCCCCCTGTCTAATAAACGCCTCCCTTCCCTGAAAACCACACAGAATCAGATGTACACGACGAGGACTCGGATGTTGACATTGAGCAATAAGACCAGTACCCTTTTCTGCCACTTTGTATGTACCACATACCGTTATGGATTTGTAGACAGTTTATAATTATCAGCGGACGGACTTGGCAGTCTGCTAAAGCTCTATCATTTAGATTATTATAATACCGTATTTAGGTTACCATGTTACAGTTATTAGAATAAACGTCTCTTATCAACCCCCCCCTCCCTCGGACCCTTGAATTTTAATAAACGCCCCCGGCGTTTATGAGATCATTTACGGTACACGTATTCTGTGCGTTGGCCTTACGTCTTCCAGATTTTTGGATACGTGATCCTTTGAAAAATTTGTAAATTCCGCCGACCCACCTCTTGAACCGGAAAAAGATTAATCATAAGCAAAATGGTCGAATATGACCCAGCTCTCAACCCAGCTCGAGTGCTTGAAGGCCGGCACACACGAGAGGACTAGTCCCTGCGACTTGTCCTTTGAAGAGTTTACACGAAGGGACTGGTCGCAGGGACTAGTCCCATCGTGTGTGCCGACGAAGGGTTTTGAGGGACTAGTCGCAGGGACTTGTCCCACAAAGTCAAACCAGTTTGAATTCGTGGGACAAGTTGCAGGGACCAAATTTTGGTTCCTGCGACTAGATTTTTTGTAAAAAATGACTAGTTCACATGGTGGGACTTGTCCCCGCGACTTCTTGCAGGGACTAGTCGCAGGGACTAGTCCCCTCGTGTAGGCCTTTCCAGATTCTGCTCGGCAACTTTTTAGCAACTTCTAGGATTTTGAGCAACTTTTTTGTCAGAGAGCAACTTCTAGCAGCTTTTCGGAAAACTAGCATTTTTTTGGTAACCTTTAGGCTATTTTTTTTAACCAAAATGCTGAAAAAAAACCCTTGAAATAGTGGACTGTGTGTAAACAAAATGGCGGACGCCACACTAACTGTCTAACTTTTTGTAACTAGATGCAAGTAAAGGTTGCCTAATTTGTTGTAACTAGTCACTTAGTTGTACCTTAATGTTGATTACAAAGCAATTGTCATTTATTAATTAGACATGCTGTCTTAAAAATATTCGAGCAACTTTACAAAATTTTTTCAATTTTGAGCAACTTTTTGGCATATTTCTTAGCAACTTTTTAGCTTTTTCAGAGCAGAATCTGGAAAGGCTAGGCCTACCCTCGTGTGTGCCGACGTTAGTGAGCGGTGAGCATGTACTCGTCCTAGTCTCCAACGCTAAAAGTTAGGCGCGAATTTTCCAAAAACAAGATGGCGTCGATATCGAGTGCAAGTCCGCCCGCCAGTTTGCCCGAGATCAAACGAGACCTTCTTTACGCCATGAAAGAGTGTTCAGATAGAGGATTGCTCCATAGTGCTAAGTGGTAAGATCAAACGGAATTGGAGGGTGATATATTGTTTTGGTGTCTCGTCGGCTACAAGTGTTTGTTATGCTTAGCTTCGAAAGTTCTCTCTATATGCTAAGCTTACGTGTTGTCTTAAGGCTGATAAAAGGCAGTTTGTCTGTAGTTTTTATACTGGAAACAACGCATCAGTTATGTTGAGGCGAGGGCCTCGGAGTGCAGTGATGACCATCTGTTTCCCTCCCCAACGTACAGTCAGGGTCCCAAAGGAGTTTAGGGCTCCGGGCCCATGGGCATGAGAGGGCGGGACTCAATAACATTTACTTTAGGGATGCAGGCAAAAATGGTCAGGGCTCTAGGCAGTGAAATGATTGAGCTCGGCACAAAACATTTAGGGCTCTGGGGCTCCAAGGAGCCCCCCTTTATGGGACCCTGAACGGTGGGGCATTTGCTCACATTTTAGTCTCGGGCATTTGAAAGATTGGCTAGATTGCCGAATGCTTGGCCTACTTAATATTCAAGTTAAGACACTGCTACTCCAGTCCTCCGGTCATGTTTTACGTTTACACTTCCTGTAAACAGATACCAACAAACCACATTCTCCAAAAACC
This sequence comes from Galaxea fascicularis, assembly GCA_948470475.1. Taxonomy (NCBI): domain Eukaryota; kingdom Metazoa; phylum Cnidaria; class Anthozoa; order Scleractinia; family Euphylliidae; genus Galaxea; species Galaxea fascicularis. The sequence goes on along the minus strand of OX419336.1, from coordinate 2,761,115 downwards.
CTGCATGTACATATTTTATAACCTTCTGTAAGTACACTTCTCCCAAAATTAACGTCATGTTAAATAATCATAGCCTTTAAGCCACAAAATTAAGCCAACACTATTGTTCCTAAGCCATTGGTCAAAACATTGGTGCGGGCACATCAAACCCATTCAAACTGACCTAAGAAAGCTTGAGAAAGCCACGAATGTAATGAATAGAGGTTACTACATGGCTGCATGGATATAGGAAATTTCTCTGCGAGTGTTGAAAATATTTCACGAGCAAGTACAGTGAACAAGTGAAATAGTTTTCAACACCCACAGAGAAATTTTATATCTCCAAGCGGTCATAAATTTTCTGTTTGTCATATAAACACTAAAGAAATATCAAACCATTTCCAAAGGCATGATTTATTAATCATAGCAAAGGTGATCTTTTTTTACCTGTGTGAAGATATCATGTTTTTGCATGAAAGCTCATCTTGTATTTCATTGGTGTTTCATATATAATAAATGATTTATTTCTTTCTTCTCAGGTCTTCTGAGCTAGCCTTTTCTATTCCCTCCTTCACTTCGTCTGTGTATCTTCCAAAAACTGAGTATTCTGATGAACTGTTTGTAAAGGATTTTGATAAATATACTTTGGGGAAAACATTCTTTGACCTCAAGGAATTTGACAGAGCAGCCTTCTTTCTGGAGGGATGTTCCAGCCAAAAAGCATACTTCCTTTATATGTATTCACGATATCTGGTAAGTTAATTAACTTTGGAAATGGAACACATTGCTTTTTTATGTTTTCTTGGAGCATAGTTATTGGCCTACCTTATCCTTAATGCTTAAAATGCTTTTTTTAAAACATTTTAACTTTGTATGAATCACCAACACAGTGAAAGCTACTTAAAGAAAGCTTGCTGAACATTTCCTAGTCTTTCCCAAAGGATGAATTTAATAGTTTTCAGGGACCGTGTGTTGAGTGCTCGGTTTATTTGAAGGTATTTAAAGGGAAGGCATCTAATGTTTAGAAATATTGTAAAATTTGATATTTTTAATGGACTTAATTTAATCTTTTTTGAGGGAGATAGTTTTTTAATGGCCAGGATAAGTATTGACTTGAGAAACCTGATGGCTGATCCCAAGTCTATTAGCAAGCAAGAGAAACCTGAAATTTGTTGATTTTCATTGCTAGATTGTTGAGTAGGCTTGTTTCAAATGGCTAACTGATATCCAAGAATTAGTGAACTATGTTTGCTTTGTTGGTCAACACTTCCCAAGAAAACAAGCCACAATAAAATAATATTATAAAACATATATGGACCATGAGTACACTTCACTCTTTTCAAGGATTTGATTCATCTCAAATGAGTTTTTCATTCTTCCAGCTTCAGGTAAAACTTAAATATTTCATTGTTACAAACTTTCACTTTGATTGTAATTGTATGTTTTTTATTGTTTTACTTTTAGGCTGGTGAGAAACACAAGAATGATGACATTATGGATGTTTTAGGTACATTTCTTTCTTTCTTTCTTTCTTTCTTTCTTTCTTTCTTTCTTTATTTATTTATTTAACTTCACCAAGCTGGCAGGGACACCGCAACAGCAAGCGCCAATTACTGAGGGCCTGAGACACAGGTCAGCACCAGGGGTGGTCACAGCCAGGGTTCCTTACGTCCCTAGTGGTTCTTTAACGTCCCACAGAATTAATTGTGGAGAGTTGTGAGACCTGGCTAAAATACCTAGTTAAATTAAATTAACAATAATTATTTACATCTGACTTAGTAATACAACTAGAGAAACTATGCAGCCTATTTAGCTAGTGATAAATATCCTCATTGATTAATGTTGGGTGCAGTTTTCACACAAATTAAACCATACTTCACCACTGCCATTTATGGATAAGCATCTCTATGCCCAACTTCATGGCTACAGTAGTTCAAATCAGAAGATTGTTAGGAATTCTGCATGCTGAAGAATATTCCATGAGAATACTCCAGAAGAACTGTGCATGCACATGTATGATGTATGAATGCTATTACCAATATCAGTATTAATGATTTTCATCACCTCTTGCTTTTTAAGGTCCACAAGAAAATGTTGTAAACAAGGCACTCACAGCCCTTAGAGCAGAACTGTTCAAAAATCAACGTCAACTTGATGGCTTTGGTCTTTTCTTGTTAGTATTATTATGCAGAATATTTAATGCAAAATATGTTCATTTAGTTCATCCTCCCCTTAAGTGCAAAAAAAATGAGACGCTTGTCAGCAAACATTCTGTATTGGAAGCGGGGGCCTTGGTAGATGTTTAGCAATATTGTTATTGGTATCATTTGCCTGCTTGGAGGATGTTTGATCAGCTAAGTGGTGAAATAATGTGTATTCTTCTCATTTTAGGCATTTCTTTTTCTATACTAGTCTTAAATTTGACAGTCAAGTTACTTGAGTGCATTGTAGCTTGAACAACCCATGTCCACTTTTGGCATCAGAGTTGAAATACCATAGACCTGCATTATATTAAATTAGATGGTAGTTTTTAGCGATTTAGGTTGTGATATTTAGCAGGATTTTTAATTATTTGGTGTAGGTATGGCATTGTTCTGAAGAAACTTGATTTAAAAGAGGATGCCTTGGAAGTCATGCAGGAAGCTGTAAATAAAGAGCCACTTCACTGGGGTGCTTGGCTTGAATTGTCATCTCTTTGTACTGACAAGGAAACTGTAAGTTCCTGCCTTCAATTGTCAGTTCAGTGTTAAAGACAACTTTCAGGGTCCTGGGGTCATCGAGGATTTTTAAGGGGTCAACAGACATGGGTCTTCTCAAATTTCTCTCACTCAGCAACTCAGTGTGTCGGGTCAGAGAGCCACCTTTCTCTGGTTTTTGACCTGAGAACCCAATCTTCACTGGATCACTGCAGTTACATTGTACAATTTGGGATTTTTTTCATGATTTCATTTTCCACTACAATTTCAAAATCAAAGCTACTAATGTCACACCCACTTCACAAATAATAAACACAAAATAATAAAATTCTTTATTTAATCTTGGTAATTAAGTCATGGTAATTAAATTAGTGAGACTTAATTACCAAGATAACATAAATTAAAATTCTTTTTTGCAGCTTCAGTCTCTTTCTCTTCCCTCTCATTGGATGACACAGTTTTTCCAAGCTCATGTCGCCATTGATCTTCAGTTGAATGAGGAAGGACTTGAGAGATATGCAAATCTCAGCAAGGCTGGTTTCTCAGAAAACAAGTACATCTTACTTCAGACTGCACTGGCACAGTATCATGCAAGAGGTGTGCACCTATTGGATTTAAACAAACATAATTTAAACACAACAACAAAATTTGCTTTTTATGCTCCTTCTTTGGTCTGAAAATGCATACAATGTACTGTGTTCCTGTTTTTTTTTTTTGTTTTTTTTTTTCAGAGTTCACAGAAGGTGTTTAAGGAACCTTCCCAAATTTTCTTAGTACTCAACAACTCCGTACATGTATTTCTGCTCAGAGAGCTGCTAGCTTTCTGACTTGGGTTTTTGACCTGAGAACCAGCTCTTATTTGGAAAACTGATATATTGAGGACCTGTGATCATTTCCCAGTGTGAACCTTAATTTGATCCTACTGTGCACCAAGGACAACTTGGGTACAGTGGTTAAAATCTTGAAATGTGTAGTTTCTTTCATTGTAGTTTCAAAACATTCCTTTGTAGTTTACATTTATGTTGTCTAATGTTAATGTTTACTCAGTAGATAGACTATTTGCTAATCTAATTATTAATTATTAAGCTTATCATTATTGTTATTTGCTATGTTTTGAATGTCTTGGTTCCACTTCTATGGCAGATTTTACAGCTTGCTTATGCTTTACAATTTTGTACACATTTACTCCAATATTTACTCTATTTCCTCCATATTTCTTTGACTGAAGATTTTGATGCAGCTTGTGAGCTGTTCAAAGAAGTTCAAAAGAGAGATCCTTACTCACTGGAACACATGGACACTTACTCTAACATTCTCTACGTCAAGGTGTGGCAACTCCATCTAAAATATTTTTTTACCTACTTAATTACTTAAGTCTCAAATCTTTCTAACCGAGCACAGGTGCTCTACTAATTGGGGAGACTGGGAATCAAATGAACTCTAAATCAACTCAAATCAAATCAAACATTGGTTGTGAGGAGAGGGGAAAACCGGAGTACTCGGAGAAAAACCTCTTGGAGCCAAGTAGAGAACCAACAAACTCAGCCCATTTATGACACCGGGAATCAAACCTGGGTCACTTATTGGTGGAGGGTGAGTGCCCTCACCACTGTGCTCCCCATAATGTTTTTGGCTACTTGTATAAAATATATTCCTCATGGTCAAACTACTTCACGGAGCCAGCATGACATGATCTGGGCAGCTTTGAGCATTGCAACAGTGGAAAAGACATTAAAAAACAGAGTGGAAGACCCTACACTACCCTTAGAGTTTTAACTTTATGAGAGCCTCAGAGGAACATCTCACAAGAATAGTATTAGTTAGGTTCATAAAGGTAATTACTAGGTTTTTCCTTATTTTTCGTTACTAAAGTTAAGAAGAATAACTACTGAAGTGAGGCTTCTAATCTGTTTTAATAACAAAAGAATAAAGTCCAAAAGAGAGAAGGTGACAACTTGTTGAGACTTATAACAACCTTTTAAGATAATTTATGTTCATTTCAGGAAATGAAGCCAGAGCTGAGTTATTTAGCTCATCACACAAACAGCATTGATAAGTACAGGGAGGAAACTTGCTGTGTAATAGGTCAGTAATCTTTAGGTCAAAATTAAAATTCTCCAAGTTGCTAAGTTGTGCAATTCCTAATTTAAGTTATGCTGTAAGATTTCTTAATCTCATAAATTTGAATAAATCTAATAATTTGTCAAATATTAGCAAAACATTAGATAAGCTCCAATAATTGAAAATTCCTTTTAGGAAACTATTATAGCCTTCATGACCAGCACGAGAAAGCAGTGACGTATTTCCAGCGAGCGTTGAAGCTAAACCCACAGTACACATCTGCCTGGACACTGATGGGACATGAATTCATGGAAAGAAAGAACACTTCAGCTGCCATAGAGGCATACAGAAAAGCTATAGGTATGGAGCCAGTGAAGTTCAGGTTACTAGAAGATGTTTACATATTTATTTTCCCCTCCCCCCACCTCCCCTGACCCCTAAACGTAACCAAAAACCGTTAAATGAAGCTTCTGGTATCATTTCGGATCCTGTTGACCTCGCTAAATTAATAATAATGATGAGGATTTATATAGCCCTTTTATCCGAACGGCTCAAAGCGCTTTACAACACTTCTTGGGGAACTTTGCCAGACTGCTTTTTAGGCGCAAATTGCAGCCACGCAGTTTACAATCTTATTTGAATGAATAGTAGGATCAACACAGGTGCCCCCAGAACAGAATAAGTTATAGACCATCACACCGGGGACTACGTCCCCTACTCTTTCCGATCAGTGCGTGGGTTCTTTAACGTCCCACACCAGTACTGTGAGACGGGACCTCCTCAGTTATTTAAAGACCCTGAACTCCCGCCCTCCCGCACAGCAGTCCGGTGCTCCACCACGGAGCCAACCGGTCGGCGGAGCCCACCGGTCCAACCAACTGTTAGTTTTGAGAAAATATTGTTAGTTTGTTTGTAACACAAATTATGCAAATTCAGAAAATACTTTTTGTTTTTATTTCATTTACTTTTTTTTTAGAAAGGGTTTGATGGAAAGGTTATCCGTAACTTTTGTTGCTATGACAAAATGATCTCAAATTTTGCCAGCAGAACCTTGTGAAATTGCTCCAATCAAAATGGAATAAAAACTCGTTCCCTACTTTATCAGTGTCCTATCCAGAATAGCTTTTTTGTCCAGGCAAAAAGATGCGTAATAGTTAAATATGCTGCACCCGCCAAGGGCATGCTAAAATTCATACAAAGGCTTAGGATTTAACACTTATTTTAGGTTACTGGTCAACAAATAAGTGTTTCTAAATCATTGTGTATTTTATGTTCTTATCACAGAGGTGAATTACCGTGACTATAGAGCCTGGTATGGGTTGGGTCAGACTTATGAAATCCTCAAGATGCCATCTTACTGCCTGTATTACTACAGACAGGCGCACAAATTCAGGTACGTGGCTCATCTTCCCTGTAGCTCTGTCTTTATTGCAGTCATGTTTTGAAGAAAATTTGGTAAAGTTTGTTTTGTTTTTGGTTTCAGACCGAATGACTCTAGAATGCTGGTAGCTTTGGGTGAAAGTTACGAAAAGTTAAATAGTATGCAACAAGCTAAGAAAGTAAGTTCCATCTGATGTTGGTTTTCTGTGGACTGGGGGCAGTCCGTTTTCATTCAGTCGAATATTAGCTCGGCAAGAGCGGAGAGAGGGAACGGCTCGCTATGTGTTTTTTCGCTCGCTTGCTAGCTAATTGCATGCTAGCTCGGTTGAGCTCTTGCGCGACCATCCTGAGGGATTGCTCACAGTCTAAGTTTTCTGCAACTCAGTCATCCACGCTATATGGCCCACTGATCCTTGAAGGCATTATCCGATTCCAAGACCCAGTTAGTCAGAGACTGGATAATGTTATCTTTTCACCGCGGTCAGATGTTTTGTAAATAAAGATAAGGCTTTTAGTTTGAAAGCTCAAAGATGATTAATTTTTGGGGGGTCTGTGAATTAACTAAATAATTTTACGATTTACTAAAAACGTTTTATCCTTTTAAAAGAGAAGTATATATAGACCTTTTGGCCCTGTATCCGCTTTGTTCAGTCTGTTTCCAGGCGTGACTTGCGAAAAACCGGTTCATTGTTAAATGATTTTGTAAACACACAAACTCAAAACAAACAAAAGCCCTCGTTTTCCGGCGCACTAGACTCTTTTTACGTTTGACCGCATCCTCGGAGACCTGGGGGCAGATTATCGGGATGGGACGGAGATCGGGAGGGACTTGAGAAAGTTTGTAAGACGAGCGGACTATATGCCACTGGGTCTCCGAGGATGGTTTGACCGCGGTGAAAACATTATCCAACGGATGAACGTGTATCATATGCAATACATTCAGGGACTTATCCGGTGGATAAAGATTTTCGCTCTTTGAATAACTGGGGAAAAGGTTTAGATATTACCCAACCATTTTCCCCACACAAATGGCGTTTTTCAACAGTGTGACATAAGCTAATAAGCAAGCTACTGCTTCATTTTCTTGGGACATCATTCGGTTTCAAATCTGTAAAAGCATGGCGATTAAACACTTCATGTTACTATTTCTCTAACTGGCTATATATTTTTGCTGGACCATGCACAGTGCACACTGTTGTAGACCTTTCTAAGTTAGGAAAATTTTCGCCACAAGCGGAGCCAATAGCAAATGTTCAAGAAAATCTGAAGAGGTCTATTTTGGTCGTCGCAGTTAAGTGTACTAACATTAAATTTACGTAAATTCTGCAGTATGGTAGTGACTAAGAGAGAGAGTATCGGTGAAAGTTTTACTTGCTTGTGCTTTAAAAATGCTTGTCATTTCAGTGCTATTTCAGAGCGATATCAGTGGGGGATTTAGAGGGAATGGCGGTAATCAAGTTGGCAAGGTAATTAATGTATTGGTCAGCTTAATAATTACTGTTCACTGTCCGAATAGTTACTGAGTGTAATCATGTTAACTGTATGCTTTATTTTTTTTCCTCCACTGCTTAAGATTGCATGAGCAGCTTCAAGAAGATGACGAAGCGGCCATACAATACAATCGCTATGTAGGACAGACAGAAATAGTTGGGGTGAGAAATGTAGAAACGTAGTCTGAGGGAAAGGCTTACTACTTGCAATCCGGCTAAACACGCGAGCACGTTCAAAAATATGCCTCGCGCGAGGAGGTGCGATGCGCGTCACGTATTCTCACGTGTTTCACTCGCTTTACTCTCGCGGAGAGACACTGTCAAGCGATTGAGTCTCCCCGGACAAAATACCTCAGTGTGTGGAACTCTTCCTTGAAAACCACATTTCTCTTTGTAAACTTTTAATTCATTAGCAAAAAAAAGTTTTTTTCGTTTTGGTACTTTTACATGTCGGAGTGTTTCTTTTCTGGTTTTTTAGCCTTCCGTCTAAAAGCTGAAAATTCAAAGTTAAATGAGTGTTTCTCCGGTTTGAAGAAAATTCTAGAAGTGAACAATTTCAGGTTCATTTTTTTGGCAGGTGTTAAAGTTGTGTTCGTAACTGTGACATGTAATTTTTTTTCCAGATACTTTCTATCAGTGATCTGTGTTCTGCATACCTTTTTTTGTCGAGGTACAACCTCAAGAAGCGAAATTTAGAAGCCGCTGAAATGTACGCTCACAAGTGCTGTGAATTTAATGAAGTAAGTGAACGGTTTTGCCTTGTATAACAGCAATTTTTAGTTGACTGTCGTAAAACCAAAGCGAAAGCAATTACTCTAACCAATCACAAGACACGAACAGCACAATGAGCCAATCAGGTTTCGAAGCAACTACACGTGCTGTAGCAAGCGCGGTAAAATGCGTGCGAGCCACTCTCGATTGGATTTGGTTTTGCTTCTCATTGGTTGAGAAAGTGGCGCGAGTTTTACCTGGCAACCAATCACGGAACGAAGTAAGTCATTTGTAAAGTTCTATATTGCGTTGCAATCATGATTACTACAAAAATGTCAAATCTGCAAGTTCCCGTTCCGTCCCATCCTGGCCAGTCCTATCATCCATTTAAGGAAGCCTAATTTTTGATCTGTATAGTTTCTTTAGGCTTCCTAGCCACTCTTGTTTATTCTTTCTATAATATGCCTCGTCTGTATATCTTTTAGTGCATAAAAAGTCATTGTATCACAGTGAAGATTAATTGAAATAGAGGAATAACTGTGGGCGGTTACCATTTACACAATCCATCCGGGTGGAAATTTTGAGTGTAAATATTCAATGCTGCAGCTTGTCCAAGCGCAAAATGGATAAATCACAAAATGTACCAGTATAAGTTGAAAAGCTCGAAAATAACAGAAAAGTGTATTGATTAAGCAGATGGCCCGTAATTTCTGAAACGTTCCAAATGGAATGGTATGCACCATTTAATGTTTCGAACTGAATTTCCGGATTTTTCGTGTAAATGGTCAGGACCCTGTATTTCTCTTTTGTATGTAGGTTAGAGAGGAAGGCAAAGGTCTTCTGCGGCAGATTTCTAATTGCAGAACCAGTGGTGACAGCGGCGATAGAGAAGCCTCCGATGCTTTTACCCAGGAGTTGTCACTTGGAAATATAACCACTGGTCACGAGACCGGGATGTCGCCGGCGCTGGTGGCACCAACAAACCTGAATTTTAATACACCTTGATAAGTATTCACACGAAGTAATCCGATTGGCTGACATCCCTTATCTCATATTTTTCCCGGATAGTGTTCGTGGACAGTCGCATATGTTGTGATCAGTATATGACATGGACAGAAAAACAGGCAAAACACGCCTCTGGCCACTTTTCTATGCCTATGGTACGAGCAAGAACGTCGCAGTAAAAGTCCCTTTTCTGTCTCTCATCGCGGACCAAAGAGACAGACAGTCGTTTATCTTAACCACCAGTCGCCCAGAACACGAGCGTTTTAAATGCCGTATCTTCTGGAAAGCGCATCGCCTACGTAAGCCCCTCCCTCTCTGATAAGTTAATTTAACTCTGAAATCAAATCAAGATCAAACTGCTGTTATTGTCCTAGATTCTGTCCCTGTTAGTGTAGTGTATCGTCGTATTCCATCCCGTATTTTCCCTCTCGTCTTCCGGGTTCTCTGTAACTGGTCAGAAAACATTTAAATAAGTCACTAAAAAGTCTTACCAGAGGCAAATAAATTTATAATTTTGTTGAATGAGAGAAGTGATCACAGCTTTCTTGTGTCTCGTCAGTGTCCTTATTTCTTTCTTGAAATTGGGGAAACAACAAGTCGCACGTGATTACAACTTATGGCCTACTATTTTGTAGCACGGCGCTTAGATTTTAAGAAAAGGTTACCAGAACCAACCTCTTTTTTTTTTTCAGTATTCCTGAGTATACATTCTGTTGCAGTGTCTGCACAAATTTCACAAACGCGCAGATAGTAAGGGCTAGTGGAGATAGGAAGCAGCTCAACGCAATCGATAAAGGGGTTCAGCAACAAAACGCGTACACACACGAGCTTTCAAGAGACACGTCAGGAGAGAGGCAACAGGCTTGTCACATGATTTTCCGTAGAGCGCATTCAGTGCTGAAGTTACTGAAAGGGGATTGAAACACGATTCGTCAATGATTTTAAGGGGAGATTGATTCGTCCCTCAAAAATGGCAATAAGCATTTTCTCGCCAACCTGAGCGAAGGAGACTAGGACACAACAGAGTGGCTTACATGACGCAAATGAGAGGGCTTGCTCATGGGAAAACCCCGCATTCAACGATTGGAAAACGCAAGCGTCACGCGGAAGAGACCGCGACGTGAACAATACGAGACAATTGATTTTTTGATTTTCGTTTGAATCAAACTCAAGTAACCATAGCACAAAAGCATGTTGTTTGTCATGAACAATAAGAAATGATCACGTTTTTAGCATAACATCTGCGCTCGCTTAAGAACCTGAAAAGAAGCTGTTACGTCAATCATACTCAAAAATCGCGCCATTTATAGACGCCAAGCCATCAACAACAAGGCTGTGAAACAGGAAAAACCGGTTTGGGTGGTTTTCGCCGAATCATGTTGAACATAACATCAGGTTGAAGATACTGTCTGTGTTGATCGGAGGCTAGCCGTTCGCTTTCAACTCAGCCATGGTAGAAGAATCGGCAAAAAAGGGAGAGACAGAGACGCCAGTCGAGGAAGTTGGGCATCCCAGCCATTCTTCTGACTCTGAAGGCGAAAAGACTGCGAGCGGAGAAACGGCTTCACATTCCAAGGTGATCCCAGATGACGAAGTAAAACGTGACGATCGCGACGCGGAAAACGGCCAAGTAGCTGTGGACGATCAGAAGACAAATGACAAAGAAGCAGCAAAAAGATCACGAAGAGAGCCAAAGAAGCTCGATAGCAGCGAAACACCAGTGAAAAAAGCGAAAAAGGAGAGATCCTCACCAGTTCGAACAAGCGCTCGTGTCAAGAATTTAAAAGCTGGGATAAAACTTGAAAAGACGGGAGGACTGCCTGAGCCGAAGAGATCGCAGAGTAAAAGGCTGTAAAGAATGGAAGAGATAAAAATCGAACAGCCGTGGAAGTGTAACTTTTCCGCAAACAACAGTTTTAAATCCTATCGCCGTAGTATAGTTTTTAATCTTAATTGTTTCAAAGTTCTCGAGCCCATACGATACATTGTCATAATCTAAGATGACCTGTCGGGAGAGGGGTAGGGACAACCCATGAGGGTTAAAATGTTAGGTAGAATAACAAGTTTTCCATTGATCGCAAGACACGGTTTTTGTATTCCATTCATTTTGGACTGTGTGAAATAAAAAAAATCAACGACTGTAACTAGCCTATTCATTTAGATTTATTCTTGTCCAGAAGAGATTTGGAGAAAGTTAATACTGGATTTAATTTCCTTTACCACTGATACTTCATTTGGGGGTGGAGAGGGGGACTAAGGATAATTAATAGGTCTCTGAAAATAAACATAGGGGACAAACATGTCCCATGAATTCCTAGACTTCCAGTGAATTGCAAAGCAAGTGCAAGTGTTATTGGGGAAGATTGGTACGTCATTCACAACACAACAGGGACATTGCCATTGTCGGCATCACTTTACTGTGACTGCAGAGTCATTTAGATTTTGCATTTCTCACTCCAGCCATTGCCATTTGCACCCTGTTGGGGGTGATCAAGTACACTGTGGAAATAAGCCAAATATGCAAAGAGAGATAGAAGCAGGCTACTAAGCCTCAAAAAGTTTGGAAGCATATTTGAGTGCATTTATGTTACTAGAATGAGGAGTCAGAGAACTGGACTGTTGAGAGGGAGGTCACAGGTTCGAACACCAGACTACATGTAGACCACAAACCATGTAAAGTGGCCTTCATGATGATAAAGATGAAGGGGTGGGAACGTTACTCTCAGATGATGAGGTCTGATTTGCTACAATCATATGTCACAACAAAAGCAATTTTTAATTTTCTTTTGTGCAAAATTATTTTTTATCACTGAAGCCTGATACTGGTAGAGCTGGTATTTACAGTGGTTTCCTATACACTACTCATACCTAACCTCCTCCTCTGTTATAAGATAGCTATATGTTACTTATTTTAAGGCCTTAGTTTACATCATATAAGAAAATGTACTGTACACCTGTTGCAATGATTTATGCATATACTCTACAATATTATGTACAAAACCACAACCACTGTTTGAACACAAAAAGTAAGTTATGACATCAATCTTGGTCTGGTATCCCAGTGAAATGTACAAAATTTGCTAGTACTCAGTAACCTTTATACAATAGTATTTTTGATGACGACATATACATCAGTTATTGGCTGAAAGAGCTACTGAAATATATTTTATCTAAAACAGAGTAACAGAAGGATGTACCGGTACTCTACACGATTCTGCATAGGAAAAAAACATCAACATTTTGAACTTGTTACCATAGGACTTGAACAGAGTCTAGCATACCGGTAATTCTACATAATAAGCCTAATATACGGTAGTCTTTCTATGTGGTAGGGGATCTTTGGGTGGGGTAGGTGGCAATGGTCGGCTGTTATTAAGCCTTTTCTCATGTACTGGCATGTTGGGTATTGGATCCAGCCGGGAGGAGTTCATTGCAAGTGATGTAGTCTGTCGCGTTCCTTCTTTTCCTGGTTTGGTCTTTGCTTGAAGTGGGTTTATGACTCCAATATTTGGTGCTGCTTTGAACACCTTGTTGAAATTTGTTTCCCTGTTTAGCAGCTCCATTTGAAAATACCTCTTCTCATCCTAAACAAAAACAACACTAAAAATGAATTTAATTCCTGAAGGAATATCAAATACAGTCAAACCTCCTGTAACTGGGCACCCTTAACCTTGCAACCCAGTAGTGTCTGTTTACAAGAGGTGTCCAGTCACAAGGATATGATTGGGGAGTTTCTGTGGAGAAATCTCCAGAACTGAAGCTTGTGGATGTCTACTCAGGGAAGGGGTGTGCTTACCAGGTGTCCACCAGAGGTGCTACTCACCTGTAATATCACTTCTGTAGCAATGTTAAATTGGGCAATTCCAGAAAATATCCATACCCAACCACGGACGGCTTCCATGTTTTATCCCCCCTTGCCTTCAGAAATTCCAGAATGCGTTACCCCCCCCCCCCCCCCATGCCCTCAGAATTCCATAATTGTGAACCCCCCTACCCTTCGGAATTTCCGGGTTTTTTTTTGGAGGTACATTTTCGACTTGGCCAGGCGACAAGCTTTACTCTTCAGCGACAAGAAAAACCTACCGCGTGTGGCCAGGCTGTGCAACCTTTTTTTTAAGTCCAAATTTGGCTATAAAAAAACACCACTTACAGTAATTTTCCTCCTCTTTGTTTTCTTGTGTTGTTTTGACGTTCACAAAGCAAAATAGCTCAAAAGACTGTTAAAATCTTTCGGTCGATTGCCATACGGCGGTCCGAATGCTTAATTATCTGACAGGCGTTCCTTGGAAGCGAGGGACAAATACGAGTTTTTTTGCCGTTTATCGGGCAGGAGACGGGAGTATCAAGAAATTTGCAAGCGGTAAGGTACATTTTCAGATTTTATTCACTTGACAAGAAATTCATCAAGGTAAATGTGAAACCCACGTTTTACTGTTCACTTCTATAAGTTATGAGCGTAAATACATGTCTGATCAATCGATGCTTGTCTTCTGCTTCCGCGATCATACGTTCGTGGTTTATTTACGAACTGCAAAAGTCGACAACAATAGCGTTTTCAAGAAACTCACTCTACTCTTTCTACTCTAGAAATCCCACCTGTGAAACCCCCCCCCCCCATGCCTTCAGATTTCCAATCGTAAATACCCTCCCCATTCCTTCAGAATTCCAGTTCAAAGAACCCCCCCTCCCCTTCAGAAATCCTAAAAGACGTCCATGGTATAGGTATGGATATTTTCCGGAATCGCCCATTGAGTGAAAACCTGAAAGAGTGTGTGAAAGTGCTTCCAGTCTTCCAGTTCTCAAATTAATCACAATTATGATGATAGTTTTCACAACCAACTTGCATACCCATTACCTGAATTTTAACATGTAAAAATACATTGAAAAATTCTACCCACTCCACTTACTACAAGTTTTTTCATATCCAGTTCCCTCTCTGCCAATGCCCGCTTGAGCTGTTCAATCATTTCTAAGTCCTCTGGACGAGACTGGCGGCTTCTATACTTCTCTTCGGCCTCCTCCAGCCTATTGGCAATACAATCATTAGAAAAGTACCAGTTAACAGGTTAGTATAGAACACTAATCTTTAAAAGCCAATGTGACACATAAAAACCAGTCTCATCTCAGGAACTGTAACGTGAACTGGAAAACTTGCCCAGTTGAAATCTGAATGAACTGGCCAATGGACCAGTACATCAGGAAGTTAATTTCAAGCCCTGATTTGGCTCATGGCCCTCCCTCAACTGCACAACAGGAAAATAACAGTTCTGGCTACAATACACCATTTTACTAATGATAAGTTCCCAGTGAATTGTGGGTAGATCCAGTCCTCTGTGGGGGCAAACGGGTAAAATTTGAATTTCAAATTACGTCTTTAGAGAGCTGTTTGCCCCCACAGAGGACTGGATCTACCCACAATTCACTGGGAACTGATCATTAGTAAAATGGTGTCTTTATTTACTGGTAGGTCTGTATAATCAACTCACATCAATTGTAAAGCCGAAATCTTGTCACTAAGGAGTTCTTTGGATCTGTTGAACTCTGTAAGCAATGTCTGAGTCTCCCGCAAATGATCTGCAACCACAGAGTCCACCTCCTTCTGGTGTGCTTTGGCCAGTTCTTCCTCGCGCCTCCTGTACAGAATGAATACACGCAAAGGCACACAAGGTTTACTTTGTACATTCTTTGCAACCTTAGGACACACTAATCTTGGCAAATTATTTTGTTTAGAATAGTGACCTCACTGGGGCTGTTCTATATACTGCTTCCCTAAGGTTTCAGCCAGAAGAGACACCCACTTTTGTAGAAGAAATTCAAGGAAAATTCACTTGATGTCTTATAATAAATTATTTTCTGGGAAAACATGCCTCCTGAAAATGCGCCCAGTTTTCGATGTCTGCTTAAAAGCTTATCCCTTCCCCCAACTTCCATCTGATATTGACAAACAAGGAAAAATTAATACTTGTGATGTCCAGGACACTGAAAAAGCATTGTGGGGAGGGAGGAAGGTTGTACTGTAAATATACATGTACATCACAACACCGAGGTTGATATTGTTGAGGTATGGCCAGTTGGCAATTTTTTTAATTACATTTGAGCTGAAAATATGGTGAAATTAAGCTGTCAACTTAAGCAGTATCTGTTACCTGATTTGTGAGTTAGCCTCTCTTCTGACACTCAGTATCTCTTGTCCTTTGGCTTGTAATTCACGTTGTAGCTCTTCTACATTGCTTCGAACATGGCTGATCTCGTCATCCAGTTCATTAATCTGGCACTGCCTCTGTTCTATTTCCTGTTTCATATCTTCTATTTGGTTCTGATGTTCAGTTTCCTATGGACACAACATCAGGCTAGTAACCAGAGACAACAACTGAAAGCTACCACAATCTACACTTCCTGGTGACAACCTCAAGGTTTGTAATAGTCTTGGTTTCATACCACTAACATTAAGCTGCCCTGTTAAATTTGTTCAGGACCAAGTACTCAAAAAGTTGAAAATGCTGATTGTTGGCTAGACTCACATCTCTAGAGTGCAGTTCATTGGCCTGCTGCAGCTGTAGTTTCATGGAAGCCAGCTGTATCTCAAATTCCCTGTGCAGTTTTTGCATTTCTTCCTGTTGGACGCGGAGCAGTTCACTTCTCATATTTTCTGACAGAAGGAAACAAGAACACAATAGGATACGTTATTATTTGATAAGGTTACAGTGTATACAATTATCAAGTCTGATTTGCCATAAAAGTAATATTGGAAATTGGGATGGGGGGTTATGTGACCAGTGTGTCTGTTATTAAAATGGTCTTTCAACCTACAAAGACACCTGCCTCTCATCTTCCCTGTACTTGTGAGGATTACCTCTCCTCATTATGTCCCTTATGGCTGCAAGAGTAAGAGGTCTCTGTATTCCCAGCTAAGGGGTGTTTCTACTTTTCATATTCCACCAACCTTGATTCTCTTCATGTTGTATTGTTAGTTCTTCTATGTCTTTCAGCCGCTTTTGGTCAGCCTGTGATTTCATAGCATCTATTGTTAGTTTGTTGGCCTGAAGCTGTGATGTTATCTCCTCCCTGTGGCTTTTCTGCAATTTTTCTTCATGTTCCTATGGAACACAAAAATAACCTCATTAAGTAACAATCTTTCCAGTGAAATTAGATACCAACAAGAAACCTTTTAAAAGCCATTCTGACAATTTCAAGGCAGGTTTTGACTTGTCCAAGCAAATTATTTTTATTAATTTTTGACACTTGCAGTTTTCCTTTTTATCCTGCTACAGCCAAGAACTTGATGGTTTAAGTGACAATATGACCCTTTGGGAGCAAATTATCACCTACATGTAAAACATGAATGACTTTTTTCAAATAAACAATGTGGTTTCAAACTAGAGTCCCAGAAAGATCAGTCTGATGGTGAGCTAAAATAACCTAGAACCAAACACCTACAATTTACCTTCATTTCTTCATCTTTCAACACTTCAAGTTTCTTTAACTCTGCAGAATGCTGTTCTATCAGTTCTTCAAGACGTTTGCTATGCTGCAGGGACAATGCAGCCATGTCTTCTTCCATGTGTCGACGTTGCATTTCAAGTTCTTTTTTCAGGTCAAGCTCTTTTGTTGTTGAATTACGGTTTGCTTTTTCAAGATCATTTCGGGTTTCGGTGATCTGAAAACAATCACAGCAACCATTGATAAGTTTTACATATTTCATAATTCCTTTTTAATTGCAGTGAATCTCCACAGGTGATGAGGTTGATGGGTCTGGAGTTAAGTACAGAAGAAAGTCAAAAAATCTTAACTCTAAAAGTATATTATAAGCACCCCATCCAAATTAGCAAAGTGCCCTCAAGTTTGACAAACTGGCTATTTCAGTCATGATCAATTTAGTTTTTCAAAGCATGTTGTACTAACAATCTTCTTGGAGTGCTGTATAATGCATTCCTTAACAGCTGCAAGGTGTTTAACCTGTTCAAAAAACAATTTAATAAATGATTCCCTGCAACCACTTTTTGCCAGCATCTTAATTTAGTTACTAAATCTTATGCCTTTCAAATAAATTTAACAGAGTTTGTCATGAATCCAGGAGACCAGATTTATTAAATGCAAATGAATGGGCCAGCTTATCACTTTGCAAGTGCAAAGTAGGTAAATGAAAACTTACCGTTTTCCTAAGAGCATCTATTTTACTTTGAAGCTCTGCTCTGAGCTCATCCCTTTGTGCATCTTTCACCTTTGTTAATTCCTCTAGTGCTACTCTGTTCTCTTCTCTGTGCTGCTCATTGAGCTGAGAACGCAGCTTACTGCATTCCTCTCTAAAATTTAAGGAGATGTGATAAGATGTCAAGAATGATGGATTACTAACGAAAGTTTGTAGTAAGGAATAAAATTAGAGATTAGCTGAAACTCGCTTGACTTCAATCAAATCACGCTCTGTTAGCCATCATTTAGAGTATAAAATACTGTCTTCACTTGAATACCTGCTTTTCATACAGTTCTTATAAAAACAGCATATAAATTTCCCGGGGGACAGATTTTAAACTGCAGTGGAATTGCAAAGCAAAACAACAAGGCTTGCATGGTTCACTCTTCAGTACAAAAGAAATATAGAAAACCATGAACACTAGAAATGTCTAAGGACTGTTGTTGTGTTTCAAGTAAAAAGCCAATCATTCACAAGAAAATTATCATGCAGTAAACAACAAACAGTGATGACGACTGGTTGCTGCAAAATAGGAAATGTCAAAACCAAATCAAAGTGTTCACGGCTTTTGGATTCACACAGTAAGAATTAAAATTTAAAAATTAGAGATATCGTTACCTTAATCTCTCACTCCATTTAGTATCCAGCTCATTTGTCAATGACTCCAACCGAGCATTCAAGTCTACTTCTGCATCCTTCAATTGCTTGTTATGGAGTGCCTGAAGTCCGTATAGTTCATCCTAAACAAAGATAAGTGGTGAAGCACCATTTTCAAAGTACTTATCACTTGACTTCTGTCTAGAGGAACTCTTCAAGTGGTGTGAAAGATTCTCAATAGCAAATTGATAAGCTACTACATTTAACCTACAGTTAAATTAAAACTACAGTAGTCTCATGGTAGTATGAATCTTATTCTTGACACTGGATCAAAGAGGATGAAACTGAGAGTGAAAAATAAGACTTTATGAACCTGCTAATCCAGAGCAGTCACCACCAGACAAGTTTGAATCATGAGTACAACTTTTTCAAATGAGAACACAATAAAAATTGCAGACCAGTGTTAAACTGATCCATGCCATTAAAAATCAAAACAGAGAATAACATTCTACGGAACAATAGCCATGATTAAAGCAAAACAAACAACATCAGGGTTCTCAACAGAAAGCAGCACCTGGCGATTGATCGCCGCTTACTTTGTGTTTAAGTTGCTTTTCTTTTCTTTGTTTTGTTTCTTCTGGCTTTGCTGAAGAGCCTCCTACTTTATCAGTGATCACATCCTACTGATCGCCGCTTACTTTGTGTTTAAGTCGCTTTTCTTTTCTTTGTTTTGTTTCCTCTGGCTTTGCTGAAGAGCCTCCTACTTTATCAGTGATCACATCCTACTGATTGCCGTTTACTTTGTGTTTAAGTCGCTTTTCTTTTCTTTGTTTTGATTCCTCTGGCTTTGCTGAAGAGCCTCCTACTTTATCGGTGATCACATCCTACTTACAAATCTATTGAGAACCCTGAACATAATTATGCACATATGATTCCTTACCATTGAGTTGGCATACTTCGCCTCAACTTCCTTCAAGTCATTCTTGGTTTTCTGTAATTCTTCTTTGCTCTGACTAAGTGCCTTCTTCAGGCTGTCGATATGTGATGACGCAGATCCAAGTCCTTGTTCACTATCATGAACTAGCTTTTCTAACCTCTCAACCTCTTCTTTAGATGACTCTAACTTGATTTTCAGTTCACTACAGTGGCTTTCAAACTGAGCAATAACTTCATTTTTCTCTCCCCGTAATCTCTCAAGTTCTTGTTCTGACTTTTCTAAAAGATATTTCTCCTTTATGAACAATTTTTCTTGAAATTCTTCCTGCAATGTCTTCATGCGACTATTGTGTTCACTGTCCTGTTTCGTGATTGTTTCCTGTAATTCCTTCTGGTGATCTCTCTTTAACTTTGCTGTAACCTCTTCAAGTTCTTTTCGTAGTGACAATTCCTTACTTGATGACTGTTCACTAGCTCTTTTTAACTCAACATTATATTTGGCCTCCAAGTCTGCTTTTTCTCTTGTTAGCTTCTCAATTTCCTGTTAAGAGAAATTGAAGGGGTAAAAAGAACACCCTTTTGAAGTAATAGACGGGTGCCTCTGTGACTAGTGTCTGGTTTACAGTACACTCTCATTTTGATGGCTTCAAAAAATTTTGCCAGACGAACATTAACATATCACATAAAAGTATCAATTCTTTTTCAAACATCACCACCCAGACTGGAAAACAATAATCAATATTTCTAACCTGTTGAAGTTCTTTGATTTCAGAATCAGCTTGCACTGTGTGAGAGCTAAACTTCTTGCCCAAATCATCATGTTCTTTCTCCAGCTTGTTCAATTTACTTTGTAGACTAGTAATGTTAGCTTTCAGATCTTTTATCGTTGTTTCTTGTGACAACTTACTGGCATCAAGCTTGCTGATTTGCACTGCAAATAATTTCTCTTTGTTAAATAAGTGGGTAGCTAGGTAGGTAGATAAGTAGGGAGATACATGTAGCTAGGTACAATGATAATAATAATAATAATAATAATTGGAACTTATATAGCGCATTTTTCATGCCGAACATGATCAAATGCGCTTTACAATGTATTTATTCAAATCTTTACAATTCTAAATTATTTACAATTCTCAAATCAAATGAAATCAAATGTTGGTTTTTGGAGAGAGGGGAAAACCGGAGTACCCGGAGAAAAACCTCTCGGAGCAGAGTAGAGAACCAACAAACTCAACCCACTTATGACGCCGAGTCCGGGAATTGAACCCGGGCCACATTGGTGGAAGGCGTGCGCTCTCACCACTGCGCCAACCCTGCTCCCCATAGCCTGTGATGCCTGTAAGTGAATGAAGAAGCAAAGGTAAGAATTTAGGTACAGCTATAGGTGCGTGGAGAAAGCCATAGATCAGTTAAGCTTAGGAAAGTAGCTATGAGGTACGTGTGGAAAGGGAGGCATATGAGTAGGTAAGAAGGTAGGCTGTGTGTGTGTTGTGGTGTAAAATCTGTTTTCAATTTTTAATTTTTCAAAACCAGTTTAGCTTTCATTTTCCTTTGCTCCAGGCCATGATAATGAACCTGCAGCAAAAGAGAAAGAAAATTGAACTGCCCAAGTCTGGCTATTTTCAGGCCAATAACAAGGCATGTTTGCATGCAGTTACCCGTCCACAGGTAGCTAAAAGAGCAGAGAGAGAGTCTTACCACACTTGGGGACACACTTGTGGCTATTTTATTAGTACATAAAAATATTAATGCATTAAAGTTAATCTGCAAAATTAATGGTGGAATGTTTAATTAGATGGCATGAACATGAGGCGATTCATAAAGTACACAAACTATGAGATGTGCTTTATGTGGATGAACTCACAGTTAGCTGCTTTAAGCCCAGCAATGGCAATGTCTATAGATGCAGATTTGTATCCATCTGTTTCGTGAAAATTAACAATATTACCACTTATTTTGAAGTAAATTAATAAACAAATAGCTCAGAAATTAAGATGTTTTAAGAATGAAATGCAGATGACTGCAAAGAGAAAATTCAGTATTAAATCTTCATTGCTTTCACAGTTTGAAATATTTCTCTCTTGCTACTGCACCTTGAAATTCTGTGATCTCCTAAACAGTCATAAACAATGAATTCAATAACCTTTATCTTAACTGGCATTCCAACAAAGTAATAATTTGAATACAATTCTTCAAATATATTTACTCTTCTTAATAGCAATTAACAATTACACTGTATTAGCAATAATAATCATAACTAAAAATTATTATTGATTTATAACAGCATCCAGAGCCATTATGGCAATTTTTGTGTAAACACCTTACCAGTCATACAAAATTACGTTAAGCTTACGTTACTTTTAATTCACTGTTTTGTTCAAAAAATTATCTGAATAAAAAACAACTCCCAGAACACTGTACAAGAAGGAAACAGAAAATTATTTCAAATTAAATTTCAGACTGGCGAGAGCTTTTCAAGATCTGGATATAGATCAAGTGACGTTCTGCCTCTGTATCATAATTTATTATCATTCAATTGATCTTCATTTTGTAGGACAATAAAAGTACAATATTTACAATAACAAACTTACTTGACTGGCGTGCTATTTCTGTTTCCTGTTCCTCACACCGCTTTTTGGACACAGTCAAATCATTTTCAGTGTCCCTCAAACTCTTCAAGGATTTAGTTAACTCTTGCCTTGACTCCTCGAGTTGTTTGGCCAGATTACTGGAATCCCCTTCTTTTCCATGAAGTTTTGATTGTAACTCATTTAGCTGAGCTTTCAAGATTGACATTTGTTGCTCTCCGTCACTGAGTTGATTCAATAATTCGGAAATCCTGTCTTTCAAAATTCTTTCTTGCCTGCTAAATTCAGATTTAAGAGCCCTTTCTCGATCTTCCCACTCTCTAAGTTGAGTTTCGTTGGAAGATTCTTGAAGTGCTTTCGAAGCAGCTAGCTCGTTTTCGTAAAAAGCCTTAAGTTTTTCCACTTTTTCCTGATATTCCAGTTCAATTTTCCGTCTTTCCTCTGCAGCAACGTCATCGGAACTCTGTGCAAGCGCAAGCTTTTGCTGAAATTCTTTTTCTAGTTTTTGTTTTTCCTTCGCAAGTTCATCATACCGTACACGGTGAGCTTTCATCAGCTGGTCCATTTCATCATGGTGTTTGCTTGATAATTCTTCGACAGCTTTATCTCCGTCTTCTTCGAGCCTTTTCCTTGTCGTTTGAAAATCTTTCAAACGTTCTTCGAACTGCTTTTTGGCGGCCAGCAATTCCTTTGACATTGCAAGTATCTTATCGGAAAACTCTGATTTTAGTCTTGCTTCCTGATCTTCGTTTCGCCGTTTGAACTTTTCAAATTCCGACAAAGCCTCTTCCCTTTGAAGCCGTTCTTTAGCTAAATGCGACTCCAATACATCGATCTTTTGCTTTTGCTCAGAAACAGCACTAAGCCTTGTCTTAAAGTAGCTCATTTTTTCCTTCGTCTCCTCAATTAGTTTCTGCATCTCTTCTTCGTGCGCAACTTTGAGGTTTTCCAAAACATTTTCATGTTCATCGTTTTTGGTGTTTAGTGCGTAAATAACCTTCGTAAGCTGGGCGATTTTCTTAGACATCTTAAGATGTAAGTCTGGTGTAACATCTGCACTAGAGTTACTTCCATGACTGGCCACGTAGGTGCCGTTTCGGTGCGGCATATTGTGGAAACTCGAAGCTGTCTTGCTCGCCGCCATTTTCTCCCTTGACTTCTTTTGACTGTGTTCGGAAGTCTGTTACCATAGCAACAGTGGATAAATACGGTCCTTGGCCATATACACAAATATGGTAAAGAGACTGGTCGCCATATTGGATTCTGTAAACATTCCTACCTTTTTGAGCACAGAAAGTTCGAAAAATATTGCTTTCTCCGTTGGATGTGGAAGGAGATATTATAACCATAACATCTTAATAATATTATGTTTAACGATGAATCACAAGAGGCTGTAGAATTTCCTTCATCCTGGAAAACTGAGAGGTAAAGTGAATTTTAAGAAATTTGGCGGGAATATTGTATGTACAAAAATGATTAAGCTTATTTTGATTCAGTCTTGAGTTGCCATGAGCAGTTAATGAAGAAAGTTTTTATCATAAAAAAAAATTCGACCACCATGTTGGTATATCACATTTTTTTTAAAATAACCAGCAATGTGTTTCTATTCAGGATTAAAGACATTTTTTTTGAATGAGGCAAAATATTTGCTGATAGTCACAGTTTGAGAATGCACAAAGTGCACCAGAACTCCCCCTACTATTCCATTTTAGTGGAATGTGTACTCAATCCCCACCCTTAGTGGGACGCTAATGAATCCGTAATAAGCTTCTGCATACATTACAGTCAAATGTATGGGAAATTTAAAATTCAGAAAGATTTCTTCACAGCTCCATACATTAATTATACATGCATCACTGTCATACTATCCCTGTTAGATAACGTAATAGAGTTCGAGTCATAAAATGCATGTATAATTAATGTATGGGGCTGAGTAGAAATCTTGCCTAAAATTCCATTGTGCAAATGCGAGTGCAGGTAGGACCCTCAAACTTTGTCAGTAAAGTCCTTTGGTTGAATAACAGCTTAAGTTTATAATTCTTTAATTTTGCCGTATTCAAGGCTTTGTTAAGTTATTTGATGTCGGACTCCCATACCAACACTGTTACTTCCAACACATTTGCCAGCTCATCAAGATGATGTCAAAAACAGTCATATGGCCTATATGTGGTTTGTTTATCCAAGTAGCCGTAGAACTACCTCAAAATTTCTGCAAAAAAAAAAATACCCAGCCCCAGGCTGACAACCTGGGTAGATCATTGTAGGCTTAACCTAAGCAGATCTTGCTTGTATCTCTTTATACACCTCAGTTAAGACACACCTTAGGGCAGCCTCTTCTTTGAGGGATTAGCATAATAGCAGAAGGTTAAACAACTCATGTTATTGACCTCATAACTGTACCTCTTGAAGGAGTCAGTGTGAAAATGGGCAATGCAGTTTTTAAAAAATCATATTTGCTCTATTTTCACAGGTCTGTTAAAGATGCAGTTGCCCAAACCAGTGAAATTATTACATATGAAGCTGATGTACAGTCGATCCACAGAGTAGATCAAGAGGTGAACACTTATTTCTTTTGCTTATTATAAAGCTGCAGACCATGTGACACATTTTACTGTATACTGTAAATGAGATGCACTATGTTTAGGTCTACTCAGATCTACAATAAAAAAAGTCATTCTTTATAAATTTACATTCCCTGCTAATTACCCTGTCAAGCAGGGAGTCAAGCAGTAGTATAGATGTACCTAAATTTTGCATCACTTTTTCAATAGAGATGCAGTACAAGACTGTGCTCTAAGAAAAGTAGTTGGACACCCAAAATCGCTAAACCAGTGAAATCCAGGGTGCTAAGTCACCAGGGGTGACCGGGCTCCACTTAAGTACAGTCCTTACAATGGAGATGTGATCTCTGATTAGTCAAACTTTACAGTTACTTGTCCTTCTCTTTCAGTACCACTTGTAGATATAAAAAAAGAGAAAAAATGTTAATTGTGTGACTTTTTTCATATTAGGTTCAAACAGAAGAAGCAGATGAGAGGAGAAAACTTGTTTTTGTTTGTGAAGAAGAGACCCAGGTTTGAGACTTGCTCTAAATGTTGATAAGATTTATAAATTTTGTACAGACATTGTAGTGAATGATAACAAGAAGTCCACTGCAAGTCCCTGCCTTCTCCTCTTTAACCACCCCAAAGCTTAGGAATGCTTTGAGAAGTTGCTTGATATCTGGAGCTAACAGGACAGAAATGAGCTAATATCAAGCAAGGTTCTTACATATTTGGTAATTAACCCTAATTTCATGTTTGCCGTTTGGCGTAAACTTCATGCTTAATCTCTATACAGGTTGTGAGAAGGAGGTGATGAACAAGTACCAAATGTCTTGATTGTTTAACAAATTCTCCTCATCATCACCATAAAAAATGTTTGGGACACAGTATGGAGAATGTAATTTATATGCTAATATTAAGGTTTAAAGGGGTAACTTTGTCATATGGCTGAAGCCATTCATTCAAAGGCTTCCATTAGCTTATTTATTTTTGAAATGTCTTTTGAAATAACTTTTAACCTTCCCATTAGTTGGCAACGTTATTCACATTTATTTTACAAACCTTTTACTTAATTTTTTTTTGCAAGGGTCTTGTGAATTTCATCCGAAGAGTGTATCCTGATCTGAGCCGTCAGCTTCAACGTAATACAACAAGTCATGCATTTGATGGTGAGAATAAGCTTGTTTCCTAGAAATGTAGCCATTACTTTTAATTCTGTTTCCACAGGTTTTGTTAAGGTTTTAAGCAGGAAGGCAAGTACTTTTCACAGACAGGCAGCTGTATTTGGATTTCTCTTATTCATCACAAAAAAGTTCTGTAATGTGCTCATGGCAAGAGGGCAAAATCATGTTTACAGCCAGCCAATTTGCCCAGTGCTTGGCACTTAATGATACTCCTGCCTTTCCAATCTTTAGGATGAGCACATTGAATCTGAGCTTCTTTCCTTATGCATAGATGTTTCCACTAAATTAATAGATTACACACTTTTTGAATCAACTCACTTTCAAGTGATATGCATCTGCTTGTATTCAGGGACTTCCCAACTATCAGCCTACATGGAGCTGTACTTTCGTTTATCTGTCAGTGTCACTATGCCAGCACAAACTAAAGAAACCCCAAGATGAGGATTAGATGGTGATGTTATGTCCTGCTGATTGTTTTTAGGCTTTGAAGTCAGTTTAGATGAGTCAGCCAGCTCAGTGTCTTGTATTCACACCTTAGCAAATGCTGATCTGATTGAGGAGGAGGTAAGATTCATTTAACCAACATCTCATCATAGTGTTATCTTTTAGAAGAGATTTTAAATTACATGTTCTGATAGCTGTTAATATAGCATTGCATCAAATGTCAAAAATATCTTACAATGAAATTATTTGTCTTTTTTCCACAGTTGCAAGTCACTAGCCTGTCGTGGAATTCTACTGGTTCTGTTGTTGCAGCTTCGTATCCTTGGACTTCCTGTATTTTTGTGTAGTTGCTTAATTTTTTTTTTTTCAAATCAAATCAACCCTACCTTTATTATACACAGTTTTCAGTTTTTTCCTTGACAACCAAAGATATGGAAGATTTGACCATGAGGACTGGTGTACACACAAGGTAAGAGTTCAATCTCAATGTTGTTTTGGTGGAACTGACCACAAGCTTTCTTACAATAGACAAATAAACATACAGTCATGTTCATTGTTTCTTGTCATCTCTTTGTGTCCCTTTAACAGTCTGCACTTAGCACATGGAACATTGACAGAAGAGCGATTGATCCAAATAAACCAGATGCCAGCATTGACCTGTCTGTGAGTACTTATTGAAAGGGCAATCTGGAACAACTTTGCAAATGTACACCATTTGTAGTGTCCATAAATTCAGTTTCCTTTCATTCAAACCACATGTGAAACAAGTCGAGCTCATGTAACCTATTTTTTCACAATAACATGAATAAATGTTGTTCAAATATTTCTCTGATTTAAAAACTTTCAAACCAGTTTAATTTGGATTTCACTTTGTCTCAGATGATGATAATGTCTCTGAGACAAAGGAAAATCCAAATTAAGCTGGTTTGAAATATTTTTTTAAACCAAAGAAAAATTTGTATAGGAAATTGCACGACCTCGAGTACAATTCGGGATTAATAGGTATGAGTGATTTTGAAAGTTCTCAAAATTGCACAAGCCTTTTGGCGAGTGCAATTTGAGAACTTTCAAAATCACAAGTATCTATTAATCCCAAATTGTACAAGCAGGTTGTGCGATTTTTTATTTATAGTATGTTCAACAAAATTACAAACTTACACGTCATTGTCATGAAAACTTAATAGGTACTCCTACGGAGTACTATTTGGAATTAATTATTGTACTGCTCTCAACCAATCAGAATTGAGTGATTTTGTTGAGTGGACTATAAGAACAACAACATATACACCTGACTAAAATGGTCTCCAAGCTACACTCTGTTGAAATAAATGTAGCATCAATATATTTTTCAGAGCTGCTTGATGTGCATCACATTTCATCCTAACCTACCTTCAGTGATTGCTGGGGGAACTTTTAATGGTAATATTATTGATGATGTGTCTCTTTGCATTGCTGAAGTTTTTGTAAAATTTAATAATACTTCTTTATCTCTTAAACACTGTTGCACTTTGAATTGATTGATATCCAGGCGAGGTACAAGTGTGGGACTTGGGAAGAGAGGATGATGCTCTCGTAGCTACAACTGGGATGGGATCGGATTCACACCGTGAACCAGTTACCAAGGTGATTGGAAGAAGTGTTGTGAAGCAAATAATATCAGTTAGAGAAGAAAGAGAATTGTCAGCTATAGCATCTTTTTGTAAACAAAAAATCAAATTATGATGATGAATGTTAGACTGTGTGCACAGTGTTTTTGTTTGTGCAATTGAACACCATTTAACAGCCTAAGATGTTTTTGAAATGGCTCCCAACAAAAACGAATAAAAATCTAACTCTACCTGTCCATATTAGAATAGTGATTGTTAACAGGAAATCGCTAACAAGGGAAGCTTAGGGAACGTTCAATATTGTCTTGAAGAAAAACTAACTTTAATAGTTATTGGGTATTGGGACACTCAACGTTGTTGTTTACAGTGTCTAATGATGTTTTCATTTCAGGTTTTATGGACTTTGGATCCCAGCTCTAAGGCCAATAAGTATCAGGTACAGAACAAAAACGAAGTTAGATAATTTGATGCATTGGTGCACTAGTAAAATAAATACAAACTAATAATTTTGGTTAACCTTAGCATTAATCACTTTTTCCATATGGTTAGATGAAGCAACAAACACAAAATACTGAAATATTGTAAACTATATACTCCCAAGGCTTAATTTCATGTTTCAAAAAGACATACATCAGAGCCTTCATTAGAAAGACTTTAATAGTAATAATAATTTATTCACTTATATTGTGCAAATTAACAAAAATTTGATCAAATGCGCATTACAATTATAAAAGTTAAAAAAAAAGTTAAAAATACATATATAACAATTTGAGAAAAAGAATAAAAATCTTAAAAGCTAATTAAATTATGAGACTCCTATAAATATGCCTTTGAAAAAAGTTGCGCTTTTAGATGGCGCTTGAACTCCTCTAGGTCACTCTTGCGTCGCAGCTTTCCAGGAAGTGAATTCCATAAGTGTGGGGCTGCAACTTGAAATGCCCTGTCACCAAGAGTCTTTTTGGTGATATGACTCTGCATGCAAAGCAAGAGCTCACTAGAGGATCTGAGACTGTAACATTGGCTCTCTTTGACTGTAATTAGCTCACATAGGTAGCTGGGAGCAAATCCATGTATGGCCTTGAAAGTTAAAAGACAGATCTTAAAATCGATTCAGTATCTTACTGGCAGCCAGTGCAAGCTAAAGAGTGTCGGGGTGATATGACAAAACTTTGGAAGTCTAAAAATGCATTTTGAAATGTTGTATTAGCAGCTGTCATTAAGATTTTTAGAAGCTGGTCTCTCAGGGAAATTGGCCGGTCAAAAATTGAACAAATCTTTCTACAGCTGTTATGTTTCACTGATTTCCTAACAAGGAGTAGCTGGTTAGCATAGTAACCGGCCACTAATGACCACCCTACAGTCTAAACCAGGCATCCAAAATGGAAGGATGTTTGCCTATGAAATTAGATTAAAAGAAGATGTTTGGGCATGTGTTTCTGTTTAGGGTGTGATGTAGTTTCTTTTGCAATTTTATAGCATTCCAGCTGCGTCCTCTAGCACCCGTTTAGATAACAGATATCCACATAAAATGAAACCATTGAGCTAGCACTTAAACAGTTGAAAGGGCAGCAGGGAGACCATATCCTTCAGACAGAACAAAACATTAAGAAAAAGACTTGCCAATCACTTTCCTGAAAGAGGGACTTCTTATAACCTGGAGCAAGGTTAAATATGGACAGTACCAATGGGCCATTTCCGAGTTCATGTCTGCCTCCTCTTCAAAGCGAGTCTAAGTGCGAAGTTTTTGTGATGGTAATTAGTTCTACTTTACATATGAATGAAAACTAATTTTCGTAACAAAAACTTCGCACTTAGACTCGCTTTGAAGAGGAAGCAGACATGAACTCGGAAATGGCCTATTTATATGGTCTAAAAGAAGAAACTTTTGCTTGTTACCAGGTCCTCAGCATCAGTGGGGATGGCAAGCTGCTTGTCTGGCAGATGTCATCGGGGTCACGTGACCTCAAACTGGTCAGCGGCTTTATTTTACAGACTGAGAGTGTTCCACGGAGCATGCGCTTAAGCAAGGCTCGTGGTGATGCGGAAATGGGAGGTAACTGATGTGAACAATAACCCATAATTTTCCAAAACCGTCCAGTTAAACTAACGTAAAACCTCTACCCAAAAGACAATTAGAAATAGTGCATAATGTGCTAAAGACAATGAATTGTCAAAAACCAAGTCGTGTTTTGGAGAGTAGGTGAGATACAACTCCCATAAGTTTATCGGTGAATGAAAACCGAAAGAAATACACAAAACTATGAAATTTCAAGTAAGTGATCTTATTACAATTTCCCTTCAGGAGGACACCCTCCTAGAAAACAGGACTTTACGATAAGGCCGCTTCCCGTTACAATATTTTATCGCCATTCTCAGAAATAAACTACGGTAGTGTGCTCTCCTTCCAGTCCGCTTTTAATCATTCGCCTGGTTTTCCCCTTGTCTGCAGTGACCAGTATGTCATTTTCCCATGAAGATCGCAGTCTGTTCGTGCTGGGATCAGAGGCTGGAGGCGTGTTTAAATGTTCCCTGACCTCAAGAGGACCTCCACTCACAAGTAAGTTCCTTCCATTCGCTTATGTAAATAATTCTTATTTGTTTTAAACTTGTTCCAATGGTGATAGTTTGATTTTATTTTCAGACACGCTCAGTTCGATTCCGTTACGTTCACCCGTCACGTTTGCGTTTTCTCCCCATTTTGGACCTGTGTTTTCTGTGGACTGTTCTCCGTACCACAGGAACCTCTTTCTTACATGTGGCACAGATGCATGCGTTAGATTGTACTCCATGTTACAGGTCTGTCTTTTTGTATTTGTGTGTAACTTTGAAAGTCGGCGACTCACGAGACTGAAGATTGCGCCCAAAGCAAAACGCAAGATTGAAATGCAAGTATTTTTTTCAGGTTGCTAGTTCTTTTTCTGATGGCGTCAAATGAGAGAAAAAACCTTGAACAATGTTGAGCTTTGCAGCTCACTACCGCATGTGCGTCTGCAGCTCGTCTTTTCAGTGTGCTTCTCGGGATTTTATATTGATTCAAGCACAGCTAAGGGTTTCAAGAGGCATCTACAAGACTGGCACAACATGTAGCAGGCACCGCACTGGGGGAGGGACAGCCCCCTCCCCTCCCCCACTTTCGTGGAAAAATAATAAATTTAGTAAAATACACTTCCAAACATAAAAAGTAATTTCACGAGGTTAAAGCGGTCGGCTACAGCCGGCCGACCTAGCGGGAAAAAATCCAAATTCATGACTGTTCCTTTAGTATTTGCTAAATTTAGAGCTCAAAACTTAACCTGTTTGTTAATGAATTCGAACGAATATAAACACGACGTCACGTGATCAGGGTTGCGTACGCCACTATAATAAACAGCGTGTTTTGTTGCTGTCACAGTCCAAGCCGCTATTCTCAGTGGAGCCTGGTGCAGGGTACTTGTTCAGGGTCCGTTGGTCCCTATCACGTCCATTGGTGTTTGCTGTGGCTACAGCTGATGGTCGATTACTCGTTTATGATCTGAAGGTGAGTTTACGTTCTGAGTGGCTTTGCACAGGTATTCGAATGATGGAAGTCTTAAACTGGGCTGCAAATAATTTTTCTTTCTTGAAAGGACATATGTCCGACCAAGTCTCTATTTTGTCGGACAAAACAGAAATGTGGTGGGACATTTATCATTATTTACTTATTATTTGGTAAAAAAAAAACCATTCCGGACATAATATGCAACCAAAGTTAGGATTGATCGCCGGGCCCATGTCCGATGACTGACAGTTATTTAACCTGCGCTCAGGCACAATCGTACCTTCGCTCTTATCAATGTCGGCGCTCACTACAATCGTTTCGTCTTTCTGGCGGGAAAGGTTTACCATTGAAACGAAAATAGAGCCTGATTGCAGGTTAACAGTTATTTGCAGCTCTGCTCACAAGTCAAGCCAATCAAGACCATATCTCAAGAGTGCGTTATTAACAGTTGTGGCAAATCTTTCTGTTGTAGATTAATCGAATCAATCCAGTTGTTACATTAGAAGTCACAACCAACAAATCGCCAGTATATTCACTGGAGTACAACCTTCAAAGGTACTTTTTTTTCCTCGTTTTCGTTATATTGTGATGTCCTTTTTTTAAGCGCAGTATCTCGCCAAACAACGTTGTAAACACCCTTCCTCTCACGCAAGTTTAACATATTCAGTCAGTGTTCGAAGGATTTAGTACCTCGTCACTTTGGCGTGAAAAAATTTGGTCAAGACTTGGCCTCGCGCTGACTCATTTCATTTCATTCAACGTTCTAAGTGCGTGTTGCCAGCCCATTTCTGTTCCAACCTTTGGTTTTGATCTGCTGTTTAGAAAAGATCCATGCCTTTTCCACAAGTCTAAGACTTTTGTTTGTGGTTGTTTTCTCATCCAGACGCCAGATAGTTGCCACTGGAGATGCTCAGGGAAGAATCAAAATATGGCGACTTAGCGACGACTTAATAAACCAATCCGCTCGAGAGGAGGAATTCTTAGCTGCGATAGCAAATGATGCACAGACGGAATAATCAGAACATTGTGTCACAAACCCCCAGGGGGAGACCACTCGAAAGCACGGGAGGGGAGGGTGACTGCTGTTGTCGCTGACCCCGAAAAATGTTGCCTCCACTGAAACAATTTTCGTTCAAAAATAAATCCTCTATTAAGGCGGGCTGGACGCTCATGCAAATCAAGAGGGAGCTTCTGGTGAATGCAAGGGCAGACGAGCAAGAATAGTGTTTAGCGATTTCTACGGGCGTGACTGTGCATAAACGTGCCAAGATCTCGGCAAACAGATCTCGGCAAACAGATCTCGGCTTGTGTAATCAGCCATTTACTCGTGGTTCAAACTCTAAAACTCATCCTAAAACTCATGGTTTACTTGTTGGATCATCCCTGGGCACCATGCATTACTGGCAAGTTGTGGCGCACCTGAACTGAAACTTTCTTCCTGCACAGTTTGGGCTTATTAGAAACGAACGTTACGCCTTTTTTTTTTTTTTTTTTTTTTTTTTTTTTTTTTTTTTTTTGTCGCATAAAGCAAAACAAACAAAAAAAACATTCGAATTCAAAACTCACTTCTTTATGTGTAAATGAAACGTTTCCTTCACTGCGAACAAATCGCACCGAGCTCCTTTACTATAATAACGCTTTCAAACAACGTCGGTGGACTTATCCGAGGTAATAAATTCTGTCTTTTATTTGAAGACTTTAGCCTTCCCTGCTTCACTGTCTTCATTGCACATTTCTCGCCACAGATAAAGTCCGCTGAAACTCCAACTAGCATGTACCCACACGTACCTTATGATTTCCTCGCGTCTGCGATAACATCGACAGACTGACCCATGGGACTAAAAATTTCTTATTAATTTTGGCCTCAAGCCTGCAGAATCGTCTGCGACGATAACATGAAGTTTAAAAATTCCAAGCTGTTTGCTTTGAAGTTCGTGTTTATCAGGAAAGGAACTCACTTAAGTTGTTAATTACAAAAAAGACTGCCTAACGGAAACAACGCGAAATGCTCCATTTGTCAAGCACGAGATACATTTGACTGGTTTTTAATCTTTTAACTCCCAAGATCTAATCATCAATTCTCATTTCTAGCTGCCATACAGTTCTTTGTACGTTACAGTTAAGAGAATTTGACTTTATATCAAAATAACACGATAGCTCCTCTGATAAGTTTGCCTTTTCTCATCACCTGTGTGCTGGATAACGTACTGATATTATTGGGAGAAGTTATATGCTAATCACTTCTGAGGCGATGTCCACACTGATGCGTTTTTGTTTGTATGCGTTTTCGATAGGTGTAAAAACGGATCGATTGATCTGCGTCCACACTGATACGGATGCCGTAGCGTTTTCAATACGATTCACTTTCAACAGCGTTTTCAAAAGGATCCGTTTGCGATGAAAACGCTCAGCGTTTTCGAGCGTATCAGTGTGGACGGGAGGCCAAAACGCATACATATCAATGCGTTTTCAAACAAAAACGCATCAGTGTGGACTGAGAGTTGAAGGGTTAAATATTCCGCCCTCCAGTGTAGTGAGGCTTCTACAAAGTTAAAAAGTTTATTCGGTTTTCATAGACTCTGACAAGAGCCATAATGGTTCTTGACTCTGAATATAGTTGTTTGAACAGATACGTTAAACGTGAGGCGAAATGCTCGAGAGAACAAAAATACCTCCCAACTAAATTGAGTGCATGGCGTTAAACCAAAGTATGCTTAACTAATGGCGGTTGACATGCTAGTTGCTTGGCAATGGGCGGAAGGACAACTGAAAAGAAGTCAGAGTTTCAGGCAGGAATCGAACCTACAACCTCCGTAACACCGGTCGGTTTGTTAAAATCTTTTAAGAGATGATAAAGATAAAATGACGAACGAATTCATGTCCTATTGTGTTCTAAGATCTTCCGCGTAATGAACGAATGAGGTTGATGTTTTTTTGTGTCTCGGCGTGAAGAATACGGATGCCACAAGCTAAGACAATTAACCAAGTCAGACCTCCTTCTGGTGACAAAAGAACAATATCCTCGGAATGTTGTTAAGAGGGGGGCCGCTATTTGCAATGCAAAGTTTCCGTGTTTTCTCGGGGATATAGCATCCGCTGTTCATTGTTACAGGTTGGGTTGGATGTTGGTAAGTATGTTTTGGTAGCAATCAGCTTCATGGTAGGGAGAGGTAACTACTAAATATGTATTCCAGATTTCTTCGAAAGGCTAGGGTCTACGTCAAACGATCTTTGGACGATATTCCATTTAATTTTGAGAAGTTTGCAACATTTTGTTTCGGATGAACTGTTGCCTTTATTATTTCGCATCAACGTTTTGTTCAATTCAGTGATTTTAATCATCTCTTGTTCCCTCTTCTATGTGTTTATTTGCATCATCTGCTGCCTACCAAAGAAGGAGGCGATCATTCACTGACTTTGCTTCGTGAACGAAACTGCATGAGGTATGCTTTACTTAATATTTTTTTCCGTTCCATGAATTAATTCGGTCATTATGCAGTGTTGACTTCATATGCCTATGAATTCCGGCTAGATTTACAATGCGATTTTTATCCACCAATCTGCATACATACTTTGACATCCTGGCCTTGCATTTTTGTCAGTATTAAGCACATTTTTTTGTCGCCTGGTTTGGTGTAATTTCAGGGAAAAATGGCCGATGGCCTTCACCGTCCTTTTTCTTTCAAGTAATTTCCAGCTGTACAAACAGTGTTGTAATGATCGTGGAACGGAAGAAGTTTCATTTGAATTACTGTTCCGGTATCGCGAAGCCGGAAAGAGTCACCAAATGTCTAGATCATCTCTTCATGCCTTCTTCTCTTTTTCATGGAACAATTCTTACTCGATCCGGAGTAAAAGTGAAAAGTCTCTCGATCGAAGTGACACCGACAACTGAAACCTCGAAGGCGGGAAAATGTCCCACAGTTCGTTGCGCTCCCACCTGTAAACAAAACTCGCAAGCGAGAACTTGAAAACGGTCAGTACAAAATGCAGACTGCAGACCGGGTACAAAATGCAGACTGCGGACTGCAGACTGAGTACAAAATGCAGACTGACAAGAAAAACGGTTTTTTTTTTTTACGTCAGAAACGTGTCAACATTCCATTTTATAACTTACCTACTGGTAGTTTCCATCATAGTTAGTAGAGGGGACTGCTATTAACTATGTTTTTATTGGAAAGTGAAGTGCTGTGAGTGAAGTTTATGTGGAAGATGTTTTCATGTCATTTTAGGAAGTATTGTAGAGGGATGAGTCAACATAAGCTACCAAATTAGAGTATTTTGCCAAACGCTAATAAGCTTTAAAAAACGTACTGAGGTCGACACAATAAACTGTCCACCCATGCGAAAACCTTTCATCGAGTATTCACGGCCGTAATTGACCGTGACCGCATCACATCACGATTAATTTATGCGCTGTGGCTATATGGCCGGTAACCGGCCAAGATGTTAAAAACACTAAATGGCCGGCAGTCCGAGCTTTTTCTAAAAATTGTCGAATCAAAGAATCCTGGCTAATCCAAACCATCGTATGACGATTAGGAAAAGTCAAGCGATCCTGAAATGATTTTTAGATCTCAAGTCCAGCGCTTGCTTTATGCTGGGCTTATCGGGCGAACCGTATTTCGTGACACTAAGAATTTTTTTCAGGTCGATTGCCGGCCAAGGCTTCAAAAACACTAAATGACCGGCAGTCCGATAAAAATTGTAGAAATGATGGATAAATCCTACAAACCCGGTTGCATAGATGGCTGATCTTTGACAGTTTAAATTGACTGAAATTCTTCGATCTTGTAATTTTTTTCTTGCACTTACTGTCACTGCTACAAATGCTACCAAAGCAACTGTCATAGAGTCATTGTCATTACGTCCTGACACATTCAAAATTTATGTCAGCCCCAACCGCTCAAACATATTTCTACACAAAATGAAGGTTAGCCCAGCAGTTTATGAAGCCTTTGGGTGGCTCATTGATATTATCAAGGAGATAGGGCCTAACACTCCAAGGACAATCATCTATTGCAAACAACAGAAAGAATGTGGGAGACTGTTTCGTCATTTTAAATTGGAACTTGGGGGTAATGCCTATTACCCTCTTCACTGTGTGCCAAGCAGTGCAAACATGATAATTGGAATGTACCACCACAATACTCTAAAGAAACACCAGGAGAGAGTGCTTGATAGTTTATTTCATGAATCGGGTGTTTGTTGGGTGGTTTTTGCCTCAACTGCACTGGGTGTGGGAGTTAACATTAAGGACATCCGCATGGTTATACACTATGGGCCACCAATGCACATGGATGACTTTGTTCAGGAAATGGGCAGGGCTGGACGAGATTTGCAGCCAGCGAAGGATTTTTTTATTTACCATGGTGGTCACTTACGAAAGTGTGATAAAGGCATCAAAAAGATGCTAAGAGTGAAGACACATGCTTGCGCCAAATAATTTTAAGTGAATTTGATGAAACTGAAAGTGATTTGATTAACAGTCACAATTGCTGCACTATTTGTCATCAGAAGTGCCAGTGTGGGGTAGTTGAATGTGTAGTTCCCCTTTTAAATTTGGCTGACAAACAAACACATACAAAGGGGGCTGTAATAATCTGGTTTCTTCAAGCCAATGTAAACGGATAAACACAGACATAGACGAGTACTAAACGTTTTTAATCCATCATGGCTTCCAGTCTCACCATGCGCATGTCCTAAGACTACCGCTGATCATTACAACTTTCCCCTTAAAAAGAAACAAAAAAGAAACAAAAACCAAAAGAAAAAACTGTCTGAATGTCCTTAAAGTAACACAACAATATAACTAACAAAATCATGCAACTGTCCCAAACTATTATCCTAATGTTAACAGCTTAAAAGAGTGCTCTTCATCCCAGAACATAGTCCTGTAAACGCAGAGGCTTCCGAATGACCCTACCACTGGTGGTCCTGGTTGGCTCTTCAACATCGTCATCTGTAGAGGAAGGTTCTCCCAGCTGAGGCAATGTTGTGGCAGGCTCCTCCACCAATGGGCTTGCTTCGTCAATCGGTACCTTGGAAGGTGAGCACTTGTATGCACCGGCAGCTGGTGCGTCCAGAGCAAGTGGGGTGTCCAGCGATGAGGGACTACCTTCCGGAGATTTTATCAACATTCTTCTGTTCCTACGGTATTTTCCTCCTTCATCTGTTTGAATCTTGTACGATCTGGGAGTTTCTGCGGGCTGCATGACCACTGCTGGTTTCCAGCTCTTTCCCATTCGCACCCTTATCCGATCACCTGTCTCTAGAACAGGGAGGGGCTTGGCCTGCCGGTCAAAGTAGTGCTTTTGTTTTTCTTGCTTGAGCTCCAATTTCTCCTTAACCTTGTGTGGATCCAAAGCCTTTGGTTTCAATAGTGTATCGCTTGTGGGGATGATTGACCGAAGTCTTCTGCTCATAAGTAGTTGAGCGGGTGAGGCAACATCATCGATGGGCGTGTTTCTGTATTCCAGTAACCCGAGATATGGATCCCGATTATCTTGCTTTGCTTTGGTTAGAAGATTTTTCACAGTTTGAACGGCTTTTTCAACAAGACCATTTGCTTGAGGGTTTAGCGGACTGGTGGTAGTATGTTTGAACTCCCACAATCCTGCAAATGATTTGAACTCCTTTGAAGAGTACTGAGGCCCATTGTCACTGATAACTTCAGAGGGTATCCCGTGTCTTGCAAATGCAGACTTGACATGGGTGATGACTGTGGTGCTCTTGGTGTCTGGCAGTTTTGCTACTTCAAAAAACCTTGAGTAGTAATCCACGATAATTAGATATTCACATTTGTCCCATGTGAAAAGGTCTGTGGCTACCAATTCCCAGGGTTTACTTGGTATTCGGGAAGGAATCATAGGTTCCTTTGTGTTTTGGTTTCGGTGTTCCAAGCATACAGTGCATCTTGAGATTTTATCGGCGATTTGGGAGTTCATTCCCGGCCAGTAGAGTACATCTCTTGCACGTCGTTTGGACTTTTCAATTCCCATATGGCCTTGATGTATCTTCTCCAGCATTTCCTTTCTCATGGAGGAAGGGATCACAATTCGTTCACCCTTTAGAATTACACCATTCAGTTCTGACAGTTCATCTCGTACGTCCCAGTATGCATGGATACTAGCTGGTGTTTGCGCTTTGGTCGCTGGCCATCCTGACTTAATTGTCTCTGAAAGTTTCCTCATTGATTGGTCTTCAGCTGTTGCTTGTCTGATTTCTTCAAATTTGAATTCTGTGACTGGTAGGTTTTGGCTTATCAGGTGGACATGCAGAGCAATCTCCTCTTCCATATTGTCGTCCACTGTTTGAGTGACTGGTGCTCGGGAGAGCATGTCAGGGAGGACTAACTCCTTGCCTGGTTTGTATTCCAAAGCGTAGTCGTGCTTTTGCATTCTCAGAAGAATTCTTTGTAATCTCGGTGGTGCTGCAGCTAGGGGCTTTTCCACGATTACTTCTAGAGGCTTGTGATCTGACTCTATGGAAACTTTCTTCCCATAGGTGTACTGATGGAATCGCTCGAGGCTAAATTGAACAGCTAGAAGTTCTTTCTCTATTTGAGCGTATCTTGATTCAGCCTCAGTTAAAGATCTTGAAGCGTAGGCAACAGGAAATCCGTCTTGCAGTAACACTCCTCCTAGCCCAGTTGGTGAGGCATCACAGCTGATAGTGACAGGCTTTCTTACGTCAAAAAATTTTAGAACTGGGCCTCCATCTTTAGTGAGGATTTCTTTAATTTCTTGAAATGCTTGGTCCTGTTCATATGACCACTCAAATTCAGTGTCTTTCCGTAAGAGAACTCTGATGGGCTCAGTGACTGTTGCTAAATTTGGAATGAACTTTCCTACGTAATTCACAGTTCCAAGAAGTCTCTCAACTCCCTTCTTGTCAGATGGTGCTGGCATTTCATTGATAGCACGGATTTTGGCATCATCAGGTTTGATTCCTTCTTGTGTGAGTTTGTGACCGATGTATGTAACCTCTTTGCATTTGAAGGCGCACTTTTCTTTATTTAGTGTTAAGTTGATCTTCTCACATCGTTCCAAGACTGAGTGTAGACGCTGATCATGTTTGGCTTCTGTTTCAGCATGTACTATGATGTCATCGATATCAGTTTCAACTCCTTCTAAATCACTGAAATGCTGACTCATTCGCTTTTGGAAAACCTCTTGGGCGGATTTAATCCCAAATGGGGTGACCTGATAGCAGAACCGTCCAAATGGTGTATTGAAAGTGGTGAGAAGTTGACTTTCTTCATCCAGGGGTATCTGCCAATAACCTCGATTTGCATCTAACTTGGTAAACCATTTCGCATTCGCCATTCGTGTTGTAATATCCTCAATGGTGGGGAGTTGAAAATGTTCCCTTTTAATAGCCTTGTTTAGCTGCCTGGGATCCAAACAAATGCGCAAACTTCCATCAGCTTTTTCAACGACGGCCATGGAATTCACCCAGTCGGTGGGTTCTTCTACTCTTCGAATAACTCCACGTTTCTCCATGTCCTCCAACTCTGCTTTCACCCTGTCGCGTAGAGCTGCTGGTATCGTTCTGGGAGGGTTCACAACTGGCGTCACTGTGGGGTCTACTTCTATGTGGTAAGGTTTCTCCAAACGGCCAAGTCCAGTGAAGACATTGGCATACTTCAGCATAACTTCTTCTCTCACTTGTTGTGAAGATTTTTGGCCCCTCTCAATGTTATCAGGTTCGGGTTGTTTTTCCTCTGCACTAGTCATCATGACTACCTTGATTAAGCCTAGATCTTGAGAAGATCTGAGTCCCAGTAATCCTGGTTGGTTTGTGTCTACTATGTAGAACGTCATCTCTAGTTCTGCATTTGCTTTGTATTTCACAGGCAATCTTGCTGTGCCAAGAACTGTTAGTTTGTCTTCCGAGTAGCTGACTAGTTTGTGGGTGCATGGATCCATGTGTGGGTTGCTTCCAGCTATCCTCTTAAGTTCTTTGACAGGTAAGATGTTAACTTGAGACCCTGTGTCTAGCTTAAATCTTGTAACATGTCCTTGCACTGGTAACATCACAAAACATTCATCATTTTGAATGTGAACCCCGGTGGTGATGGCTCCAACAAACAGGTCTGGGTCGCAGTGGTGCTCTTTGACTTCTTCTGCAAGCCCATGAACTTTCTTTCGTGATCTGCACATGTTCTGGAAATGATGTTGCCTCTGACAATTGTGGCATGTCTTTCCATATGCGGGGCATTCCCTTGGACCGTGTCTTGTTCCACAATTTCTGCAATTAAACATCTTGGCTGGAGGGTGTTTTTCCTCGTTGTCAGAAAGCTGCTTCTTGAAGACTGGTTTGCTCTTCTCCTTTCCAATACCATGTACTGATGAGTCACTTTCCAGTTCTTGAAGTTGCTTTTCGGTGACTTCTGCTGATCTAACGACATCTAGAGCCTTTTCGAGGGTCAGATCATGTACTCTGAGCAATCTTTCCCTTGTTTTTCCATTATTCACACCAAGCACAATGCGATCTTTGATGAGTGAGTTCTTTAGTGTTCCGAATTCACATGTCTCACTTAACTTTCTCAGCACAGTGACGTATTGATCGATAGTTTCACCGCTTTCTTGAGACCTTGAGAAGAATTTGTATCTTTCGTAACTGACGTTTTTCCTTGGTTCACAGTACTCTTCAAATTTCTGTAATACCTTGTCAATCTTTGTGTCATCGCCTTCTGCATCCCACGTTAACGTATTGAAAACATCGATTGCATCATTACCAATAACTGTTAGAAGCGTGGCCACTCTAGTCGCACTTTCCTTCTTGTTTATTCCAGTGGCTATTTCATAATTAGTATACTTCTGTTTGAACTTCTTCCAGTTTTCGGAGACATTTAAGCCGCTCAAATTAAGAGGTTCCGGAGGTGGAAGGCCAAATTGCATAGCCATTTCGTGAAAATTTTCGTTAACCTGCTGTGTTTCGACGTTGTGAGCTGCCTCCCCGTCCTCTGTAGAAATTTCTTCTTGACTTGTTGTGGGTACGTTGTCTTGTGACATGTGCTCCGATCGCCGAAGTCAAGTACTTGAATTTACACCTCGTATTCGCTATGAAATTTCACGATCGCAATGGCGGAATTCACGGTTCGTGCTTTACTTCTGACACCATGTAATAATCTGGTTTCTTCAAGCCAATGTAAACGGATAAACACAGACATAGACGAGTACTAAACGTTTTTAATCCATCATGGCTTCCAGTCTCACCATGCGCATGTCCTAAGACTACCGCTGATCATTACAGGGGCCACTTCGCGCAAGTCCAGGAAGGTTGATGGCAACCAGAAACAACTGCTCCAGGAACTGCTAGAAGACTTCAGAGATGAACTTGCTGCCCAAGGCAGATCTTACTTTTTACCCTCTGAATACAGCACTGGTTTCTCCACCATGCTGATTAAAGCTGTTTTAAAGAAATGTAAATTTCTTTTTACTTTGGATGATGTCATTGAGCTTGTGCCAGTGTACAAGAAAGACCATGCAGTGGAAATTCTATGTATGATCAAAGATGTTTTTGATGACATTGACATCAACTATGCCTGTCTGGCCATGTTACCAGAAGTTGAATTTTCATTTGACCTTGAGTATGGTGCTCATTATGATTCTGAAGAGTCATCTTCTGATGGTGGTTCTGCAGAAGCATCATTATCAGAAATGTCAGGTGTTTCTTGCCTTTGAGGTTAGCTAGTGTCTAAATGTTTTTTTTTTTCATCAATGATTGTAGCTGTCCAAACCAGGCAAACTTGATAGATTTGATAACAAATGTGAAAGAGATACATGTATGATCTGTTTTCAGTCATATGCCCCATTCACACCAAAGCTTAAACATGTTAAAAGATGTTCAGTTAAACACATTTTAAAACTTTTTTCTGTCAGATAACTGCTTCCTGATGTTGATGAGTTGAAAAATCAGTGTAAATAAGATACAGGTTATATCATTATAATCAGTTTGCTGACAATAGGTTGTACGATCGTCTGGTTTAGTGCAGTCCTGAGTAGGACTGTGGTTGATTGATGTTTCAACAACCTGTGCAGAAGGGCATGTACTAAAACCCGAAACAACGAAACGAAACCACCGAAACAAGCGAAACCACCGAAACTAAACCACCGAAACAAGCGAAACGAACGAAACGAAGCCAAGAGCCAGCAAAAGACAGAATTATCTTACATTTAGGGCTTTAAGAAAGAAAATGGTTTCGTATTTTTTTATGTATTTTTAGGGCGGAGCACCGACCAAAGCAGATGGGAAAAGAAAAGAAAGGAAAATAATTGAAAAGTTAGGGAAAGAAGTATTCACTGATAACGTCTCAGTCAGTATCGCTACTTGTCTCCCTGAGACTACGTTTAAACTGTATAGTAGGGGAGGAGATTGTGAATTACAAGGACAGAATATAGGACTGAGACCAAAAACTGATCCATGTAATCACATTGTTTCGGTGGTTTCGTTTCGGCCGTTTCGCTTGTTTCGGTGGTTTCGTTTCGTTGTTTCGGGTTTTACTGGTACATGCCGTGCAGAAGTCATCTTCAGGGCCAAGTGAGTGAGTAGTTTGCTATGTTCAGTTTTTGACTGGCTTAATTAAACATGTTTAGTTGGTGTGAATGCAGTATAAGTAAACACAGAGGACACAGTAATGCCCTGATCACTGCTGAAAATCCATGAAAACAAAGTTCATATCCCTTGCTGGGAATCATACTTTACTACAGAAATGATTTTTCTCGCCGCTTCACGACTCGCCTTCGCGGCTTCGCCGCTCAATTCTGTCGCCCCTAAAGAGAAAAAAACCTCTGGCACCCAGGGTAGCCAGTTACCGGCCATATAGCCACAGCGTAACATTTACATTCACAAATGTCCGAAATTTTCGCCACTAAACTCGGGGGAAGTTTCACATGCGTTACATCTTTTGATCTTTCCACAAGTAGAAATAAAGCAGTACCGAGCCATGCGGTAAAATAACATTTCTGAAAAAAAAAGAGAGAGAAGTGTTATTTATGGGAGTTGACATTGTAAGGTTATTGCGTGACAATAGGTAACTTATGAAAATCGAATGTTATCTCGTTTCTGACGCAAAAAAAGCAGTTTTTCTGGTCAGTCTGCATTTAGTACCCGGTCTGCAGTGTGCATTTTGTACTGACCGAAATTGAAAACTCGCTAGCGAGAAACTGGAAACTCGCTGGCGAGAAACTGAAAAATTGAAAACTCGCTAGCGAGAAACTGAAACCTCGCTAGCGAGAAATGGAAAACTCGCTAGCCGGAAATTGAAAACTCGCTAGCCAGAACTGAAGCTTTCCAAACAAGACTCAACCATCGCTTTACTAAATTCGCCCATACCTTTTCCAATCTCACCATTGAAGATTTGCAACTCGCCAATGTTAAAAGGCGGTTGGACCAAGATTTAAAACTCGAAGGGCTTTTGGCAGTAACGGCTTGCCTTAAACCGTCGACTGTAGTTTGCTAGAAGGTGAGTAAAGTCGATTTAATTAACTTTGCTGGTTTTAAATGCTCTTTAGAAGACAGACATCAACATGTATAAATTCGTTCAAGTTTTGTGGTGAAAATAGGATATATATGAGCTCGGATTATTGGCACCGTTTGCAGCCTGTTCGCGTTCGCCATGAAGTAAACAAACGAAGGAAGGAAATATTTGTTGTTTTTACGACAGATAATTTTTTTCAGCATATTTATCCTTTCAAAAACTCGATAGACTAATTATTACTGGTTTGCTTTTATTTGCTTTTGCTTTGGTAGGCGCAGCTTTACTCACAATAAAACTGAATAAAGAGTTGGAAAATTGACTTCTGACCGAAATTCGTTCATGTGTATTAAAGCTAAACTTACCTCTTTTACAAGTTGCCATCGGGTGTCGGTAAATCGCCGACTCGGGGCCGGAGTCGGGGCCGGAGTCGGGGCCGGGGTCTTACTGCACTGCAAATCCACTTGTAAAACCAAGTAAAACGATGGTACTGGCTGTGATCGCTTTTTCCACAAGGCCAATATAACATAAACAAATATAAGAAATGCAAATGCGGGACTGTGCAAAAAACAATGGCATGTAATAAAACCAGGAACACCAGAACACCCCGGAACACCGGAACAGCCCGGGACAGCCGAAAAATCCCGAAACACCGAATTTGACGGTGTTGTTTTGTTTTCCCATTACGGACCCTGTCAAAAATTAAATATCAATGTAATTTGTTTACCCACGCATAACGAAAGAGCCTAGAGCTCGTTATAAAGTGTACGTGTATGAGATCGAATTAGAATTTAGAAGTGTTGGTTCAGTTGTGGAGGGAGGAAAAGCGGAGAACCCGGAGAAAAACAAACAAACTCTACCTTCATATGACGGCGGGTCAGGGGAGCCATGGCCAGTCATGTTACTATCCATGGGGGAGCGAACCTGGGTCACATTGGTGGGAGACGAGTGCCTTAACCATTCCAGCTCCCCCTATGTGATCATAGTCTTGAGAAACTTTCAATTAGTAGCGTGAATATGAATATATTTTTTTCCCTGAGAATATCACGCGGTCTGTGATGGGAAAACAAAACAACACCGTCAAATTCGGTGTTTCGGGATTTTTCGGCTGTTCCGGGCTGTTCCGGTGTTCTGGTGTTCCTGGTTTTAGTACATGCCAAAAACAATGTGCGAAC
This sequence comes from Galaxea fascicularis, assembly GCA_948470475.1. NCBI lineage: Eukaryota > Metazoa > Cnidaria > Anthozoa > Scleractinia > Euphylliidae > Galaxea > Galaxea fascicularis. The sequence continues at coordinate 2,716,527 of OX419336.1, read as the reverse complement.
GCGAGAATAGTTTTGGCTTTTAAATTGAAGAGGCTATGTTTCCATGTTCTACTTGTAATAGAAAACAACTTCTACCAAAAGATTCATGGCTTTTGACTTAATTGATGTTATCATTACGGCATTAGTAGCGTCAGACAGCGCCCAGCCTAAGAAACTCAAAATGACATGTTCATGAGTTCTAGCCACGAATTGTCACACTTACTTGCAGCATACAACGGAGTATAATAACTATATTTCGGTGAACTCGCTGTCGCTGTGCTTTGAGAATCCGTGTTAAGCTTTGTTTGCTCATCCACTGGCCTTGAACAGGTTGTCTCAAGTAGGCCTCTTGTATTCTTTCTTGCTCTTCCACTGCGGTTCTTCGTACCCGGCGCCATAGCAAACTTGTGTGTTATGTATCGCTTCTTGCTTAACTTCCAGCAGTCGATATTTATTAATTAATTTATTCATTTGTTTGTTTATTCATTTATCATAATTTGTTTTCCTTTTGTTTTCCTATATATATATATTTTTACTTTTATGTTGTTTTTGTCTTTTTTAAGCAAACACCCCGGCCCCGACTCCGGCCCCGACTCCGGCCTCGAGTCGTCGTTTTACCGACACCCGTTGCCATCAGTGAGCTAAGCAGTTTGAATCTCGATAGATTACCTCTAAACTAGATGAGCCTAGCATTTTTTTAATCAACACGCAAAATAAAATCACACTTGTTCAAGCTTTTCGTACTCGTTGTTGATGTATGCTTAACCTTATTTTTTCGACTACCAGTACGACTACGAGGACGAGCTAAACTCGTACTCGTAGTCGTACTCGTCGTCGGTGCTAAAACTCTATACTGCCGAAGCCAGCAAAACTCGCTCGAAGATTTCCGATGATCATTGAGAACGCCTCAAAACAAACGGTTAATAATCAGAAGCAATCGCTTTGTATCAGCATTTTACACATTGGTATCCCAGATATTTTGTTCTCGGTTTAATTTTTGTGGCTACCAGGGTAGCCACAAATGCCTTCGCTCGCATATCGCATATCGCGTTTATCATATGACCCGTACGGTCCCGCGCGCACTTTCATTCTAAAACTATTGATCTTGTTGACTGCAAAACAGTCGTTTACGGTTGTTTCGGAAGGCGCGAAGCGCCGTAAGCGTGACTCCAGACCTTTCGTTCGAAGATGGACCGACACCGTCGCTCGCGTTCGCAAAAAATACGACTGTTTTGCAGTCTATTGATCTTGAGAAAATCCCCGTATGAGGGCCGTACGCATTAGCGCGAGCAGGGCCGGAAAAAGGCTGTACGGCCCTGTTAGGAACACGTACGGCCCCGCGAGATACGATTTTAGAGGATTTCGTCGCGTCTAACCATGTAAGCTTATTTTACAACCAGAAAGCAAATACAAACAACTTATTAGATCAATTTTATTTGCAAATTAGTCGCTTTTTTGTAAAAACTTCATCTTTTACGCGCTCATGAAGAGTCTAAGGAGGCCATATGATAAAATACTTATTGATTAAGTTAGATCGGGCCGGACGGGAAAACATTTGGCTCTTGGTCATGGCGCACGGACCGAGCGCCATGTTTCCAGGAAAGGAGTTTCAAATGCCTGAAGAAGCCGCTCCCCAACGGCTGCAATTGAGAGCGATATGCGGTGGCGTTCTTAAACTTTTGTCCTTCCCTTCAGTGCTTTTCTGAAAATTTTTCAATCCGAAATGCCGTCGTTCGGCGTTCTGTTCGGCTTCTTTGACCCTTGAATTAAAAATTGTAGGCGAGATCAGGTTAGCGTTATACTGACTGAAAATTCTTTAACATTTCTGATCAGAAAACACTGGGTTGCAAACAGCTTGTATGACTTGCGTAACTCAAAGCGCCGCACGATTAAAGGCTGGTTATTGAGCATTCACACACTGCTAAAGCAGTAACAACTTAAAGTCCTTTTTTTTTTTTTATTAAAGATGTTCGAACAGCTGCTTCGAGATTTTGCAAAAGAGAATTTTGGAAACGGCAAGTACTTCCCCGTTGCTTATGGCAAAACTGAAGTCATAAAAACGTTCGGGCTGATGGTCAAAGAAAAGAGGTCACCTTTAAAGCGGCCGTTCAAGCCTTCTAACTACCTTGGCTGTGGAGGACTAGAAAACTATTTACAGGAAGAAAAGAAGGACGAGTTTTTGGACGCAGTAAATTCACACATTAAAAAGGAAAAAAATAAATGTGAGCTAAAAGCTGATGGAGAAGATGATGGAGGGGCTGTGAGGTAAGACGTTTGTTTATCAGCGTCATCATGAACCCATTTACACGCGCTAAAAATCGGCACGGCACGGCACATCTTTGGCACCGTGCTGACCATTTTTGGGCACGGCACTCCGCCAAATTTTCGACATGTAAACGTAGCGGGCCCAAATGAAATGTGGCACCAGTGCCCTAATTTTTTGGGGTGCCGAGACTAGTACCTCCTGGAGATAGTCTCGGCATGGGTAATCGAGGCACCGTGCCGAGATTTACGTTCGTGTAAACGCTCTCCCGTACCGTCCCAGGCGTTTTTGGCATAAATCAATCCTTAGCGCATGCGGAATTGTCACAAAAATGGTGGTCAAAGAGAAGCAAACACCTTCCCGTCAGCATGAGCAATAATCGGGATGTGAGTACTATCGATTGCGCCTGCGCACATATGAAATTGCCACTTGCCTTTGTAGATTCGCACGATCTCACTTAGGGGCTGTTTACATGGAGGTAGGAAGATCCTAGCACTAGGAAGATCCTAGAAGGCGGATCATCCTAGCGCTATATGTTTTCTGTATTCAGTTTACATGCAAGAGGTCGTACTTGGCCCTAGTGCTAGGATCTTCCTAGCTGTGAGCTAGGAAGATCCTAGCACCATGTAAACTGCCTTCACTCGAAGTTCCTGGTACTAGGGACAAAAACATCTTGCTTTCATTCTCCACTTCCACCTAGACAGAAATTTCTGCATGTAAACCAAACGAAAAGTTGTTTCGCCTTCTAGGATCTTCCTACCTCCATGTAAACAGCCCCTTAGTTCTTTCCCTTTTGGAGTCGTGATGAATTTTGCTTTCATTTTTTGAACTATGACAATTAATACTGCCTTTATGCAGCTGCACACAAATGCTGCAGATACACCAAAAAGAGCAATAGTACGGTAGACAAATAATACAGAAAAATAGCAAGTCTGCGACTTGCACTAACAGCTCGGCGCATTGTAGTCTCTCGTCGCGTTATTTCACCCTCGATCTCGTTCAAAATGAATTTAAATGTATCTCTCGTAATTCGGAAATTCCCATACCACTGTTGTTCATCAAACTGCGTGTCTGCCATTTCAAACCAGGCCTGATTACCCGGTCTCATCCACAAGCTTCTTTCTTGAAAGCTTTGACAAGCCATGTGCGCCATTATTACCAGGTCTCTTTCTGTCTTTTGCGTCTGAGTTTTCCTTGGAGATCTCGATAACTTTTCTCCCTGAATCGACTCTTGACATTTTGAGGTAAGGCACGTTTCACGCTTAACGAGCGGTGCAAAATGATTGCTTGTTGTCTGTCCACCATTTCCCGAGAAAAAACGGACAGAAATTAAAGGGCGCCAATTAAAACTTGGAACCGTGCCCGGCAGGAGAAAAATGTTTAGGTTTTGGTCGTGTAAATGGGTAGTGCCGTGCCGAAATGGTTTAGGCACGGTGCCAAAAATTTGACGTGCCGTGCCGATTTTATAGCGCGTGTAAATGGGGTTCAATACTCAGGGTCTTTAAATAACTGAGGAGAAAGTGCTTCCTTTGCAATGGCATCTGCAAGTGGTTAGACCTTCTAGTCTTCTCGGATAAGGACAATAAACCGGAGATCCTGTCTCATAACTTCTGTGGGACATAAAAGAACCATTAGGGACGTAACGTACCCTGGCTGTGACCACCCCTGGTGCTGACCTGTGTCTCGGGTCCGCAGTAATTGGCGCTCGCTGTTGCGGTGTCCCTGCCAGCTTGGCGAAGTTAATAAAATATAATAAGTGAAACGGTGCATCAATTCAGTACCGCAAGGTGTTCACATCGGATTTGACGGTTGTTCTTGTTCCTCCAATCGGCAGAAATTTTGAAGTTGGAGTAGAGGCAGCAGACGTTGTTGGAGCAACGATCAAAATAAACGAGAATCTTGGAGAACTGGACCTCGGGAAAATAGATGAAGAGTACATAATGGGTCCTGATATGAATGCCATATTAGCCAAAACGGTTCTTGATGGCGACCAAATGGAAAGCATTCGTGACAAAAGCCTGTATTTGATACACACAGTGATTTACAGCGAGCGATTTGAGCTCAAAGGCAACCGACGACAGGAGGTATACTACATTTCACTGAATAATAACCGTTTTCTCACCTTTGAGGAAATAATTCATCTAATTTGCATGGCTTTGTGTTCCGCTATTTTTGTCGGTCTTGTCCATATTTTGACCTATTTTGTCTTACTTTGGTGTCCCTTGATTTATTTAATTTGCTCTATTTTCCATATATGCTGACTCTAGTTAGCGGTACTTGAAGCAGTGTTATGATTTCCCATCAAAGAGAGCGTGATCGTGAGAACGATGAGCACACATTCATACTGCCGACCCTAATCCCAATCCTACTCCCTTCTATCATACGTCTTCACAAATCTCTCCCTTACTCCCACACTTATCCCCACCCCCATCCCTACCCTCCACTATCCCCACCCCCATCCCTACCCCAATCCCTACCCTCCACTATCCCACCCCAATCCCTACCCTCCATTATCCCACCGCAATCCCTACCCACCACTATCCCCACCCCAATGCCTACCCACCACTATCACTACCCCCATGTGTTCTCGCTGGTAAAGTTCTTATGTTCATTTTTTAAGATTGAGGTGGATGCAAAGGTGAAAATTCCGAACCAACTACTCGCGAAATTGAAGGGATATGTTAAAAAGATGAAAATTCCCCCCAAAATGGCGACAAGGACAACGCGCGGGCCAATTCTACTTCAGTGCTGTCGGGTGAAGTACATCCCGGAAACCAAGCATCTGACAGTTGCTGAGACTGTCGGTAAAGGTCTCCGTAGCAGAGGCGTAGGTGATGACGAAGAGGAAGAAGAAGAGTACGAAAATACCGTGGTATGCCTGGAGGAAGGAGACAGTGATTTTGCAGGCAAGATTACTAAGAACCCTAAGATTACTAAGATTGAAGAAAGTTCTCGATGTGTGCAAAATTGCCAAAGCACTTAATCGAACTGTTGTAGTGAGAGTGTCAAAAATCTCAACCGGGTGGTACCAGCATCGCCTCTTGAGAATAA
>OX419336.1:2702500-2703534 GCA_948470475.1 Galaxea fascicularis | reverse complement strand
CTCCTTTGCAGCTAACTCAGAGCAACTCTGAGCTATTAAAGAGCAGCTCAGAGCAACACAGAGCAACTCTGAGCTAATTTAAAGAGCAGCTCAGAGCAACAAAGAGTTAACGGTGGGCACCTTTGCGCATTGTGAGAAACCCAGACTGCAAACTGTGGTTGAGGTCCCACGTTCAGTGATGGCCTGGGTAATGCAATACATGTAAAAGAAAAAAAAAAGAAATGCGGTTGACTTTTATTCATTTGAAATTCACTGCATTTTAAGTCTCTGTATTGTGTGTTTAATTTTAATTTTTCAACATTATTAGTCGTGCGCTTCAATTTATCGTTTGAAACAACGTAAAGTGACTCTTGTTTACCTATAATTGAGAGTTGACCTCGAGGAAACGAGACGCCCATGGGAACCGAATACAATGTCATAAAACTGTTACGGTAAAAATGATTGCGGGTAACTTTAAGAGAAGATGTTTGTATTCTCGTCTCAGTGACTTGTTGACCACAATAACATGTTTTGCAAGTGAATCTGTGTGTGACTGAAATTTGCATGTGAAGGTTCGAGGGACAACAATAACATCTAATGAACTATTCTTGTCCCGATCCCTCTGCGCCGCTGTCTATTCATTTATATTCACATTTCTCTGTGTCTCTGTAATTTCTGTAATATTAAATATTTCATAAGTAAACTGAACTAAACTGGAACTGTCATTAGCTTTCAATCTTTCCATCGTAATCGAAGATTGTTCTCCGTTGGCGTATTGATTCAAGGTTTCGGTTTTTCTGCAATAAGCTAGGGTAGAGCTCGAATCAAAAAACCGTGTTTACTTCTGATTTCACAATGAGGGTGGCGCGTGTACTGCTGAAATGACGAGGTAACCATCCAATAATTTCTTCGCACGAGGATTTATTCACTCTGTTGTAATTTTTTCATTCAAGTTGGATAAAATGATAACAATGATATTTGGTTTCTCTGAATGACTAGTTTATTTATACAATCACTAGTTTCATTTATACAATCAAGCTTCCTACTACGCTTGA
>OX419336.1:2645000-2697500 GCA_948470475.1 Galaxea fascicularis | reverse complement strand
TCATAGCCCTGTTTTGATTGGCTCTTTAACCTGAAGGCCTGTGAAACGTCCCCTGGGAGGCGTTCTATAGATCTAGTCGGGAAAGGGTCGACTCCAAGGCCATGTATGGGACATAGAGGGTCCCTCTGATGGGCTCCTGCTCTATCCCCAATTCCCTACGGGTTGAGTTTCCACAGTCACCCCAACTGTACTCAATACAAAATGAACCTATGCGATTTTTATTCATTGATTCACAGTTTGAAGTCGCGTTGAACAAAGACCAGAAGATAACCACTAACGAACCTCTCTCTGAAGTGGACCTTGAATTCCTTCACTGCATTTTTGTTCCCGCCTATCCGAACACGACGACAGTAGATCTGTCAAGCTTTGACAAGGAAAAGATTCAAGGATATGCAATTGTTCTCAAAGTTATTCATGGTAAGAATTATTCTTACGAAGCATTTCCAAACATAAAATTCTTGGTTACAAAGTGGAGGGTGCGGAGGCTGAGGAAATATTCGTCAGAAATTTGTAAGAAAAGTCTCGTACGTCTCTTTTTGGCCATGTGAATCACTAGATCATTTATTTATTTAACTCAACATTTTACCAGGAACATCCAACTAACCAAGGCTAGTTTAAATGGAGTCCTGAAAAAAAGAATAAATAAATAAATAAAATGATAAATATAAAAAAATGCAAAATTGAAAGTCAGATATGCATCAGTACTAAAGAATTTAAAGAATTGTGTCCATAAAAAGTTGCGTTTCTGGCGGAGGCAGGATGGTCGAATGGTTTAGGAGCTGGATCTCAATGCGGTGGCCCGGGTGCAAATCCCGCTCTGGCCAGTAGCTGGTGTTGTTCTGGGTTAGTCCCTAGTTCAATTCCTTGATCATCCTTATAAATAGCCAACTGGTCTGTCTCCTGTCAGTTGGGTTTCTTAAATCTGGTGTTTTCGTTTGGTTTCTCATTATTTCACTATTTATTCTTCGCTGGCGGTTTCCCTGCCTACTTCAGAATTTTGCAGTTTCGTTTCCTGGGCGGTTTCATGATATTTGGCCTCAGTGTAGTAAGAAGTAAGTGGGATAGTGAATAAATGCGAAGATTTGCAACTGATAGAAAAATGCCGCAGAATTGTTCATTTAATGACGTTCATTCACTCCATAGATATGTCTGATGAAGAATGGAATGAAGTTGAACAGGTGTGGTATGATGAAAAGTAACACAATCAAGTTAGCAGTGAAGGAGCAGTGAAACAAAGCATTTGACTGATGGTCTCCCTTGATGCGTGCTGTTTCATAGTAACAATTTATTGAGCTAATATCCGCATAGTTTTATCTACAAGCCACAGGTTCTCTGTCATCCAAATGTAGAACTGAAAAAGACTTAACAAATCGAATGTGGTTTAGCCACGTTGTCTGTACTCTGATCGACAATGAAATTCGTCATCCAGTGGTCAAAATGTTGTGGACTCACGCAGCCGAGTGAGTGTCACAACTCATTTTGACCGCTGTGATGTTGAATACCGTTATCGATAAGAGTACAGACAACGCTATTAAAACCACATTCGATTTGTTTTTTATTACAATATCAGCGTCAAAGAAATGTTTATTTCAGAGCGCGAAAGATGAAAAAGGCATGCATTGCGTGACAAGTTGCAGTGTTGTCTGGGCTTAGGGCTGGTTCACACTTTGACATAAGCACATAAGCATAAGCATAAACATAAGCATAAGAAAAATATATGTGTGAACCGGGGTTATATAAGCATAAGCATAAGCACAAGGAATGGAAAAACTTCCATTTCTTGTGCTTATGCTTATGCTTATGCTTATGCTTATATAACCCCGGTTCACACATATATTTTTCTTATGCTTGTGCTTACGCTTACGCTTATGTCAAAGTGTGAACCAGCCCTTATCGACAACGGCAAGTTAGCCAATCAGATTGCGAGATTACCAGCAATTGTGGTAAAAATTGTTTTCCAATTCCAAACGACGGAGGTACGCAAGTAACTAGTGTGTTCAAAAGCATGTTTCCAGAAGTTCCCGTTTTGATACGCAAAACTGTTGTGAGGGTTAAAACTTCCTTAACTTCATCTTTTTCGGTTTCTTTCTTATTAGTCTTGTAGAGTTCTTAATACAGAACTATTACAGTAAAAACCCGCGTATAAGAACCTAGGTTTTTCCAAGTTAGCCTAAACTCAGGTTCTTATATAAATGGTTTTTAGTGTAAAATTAGGCTAACTAGGTTCTTAATTAGGTTCTTAATTTTTGTTCAAGAAATAAAGCTGAATTTTTTAATGATCTGGTGTGTAATGTCCAAAAGCAGTATTCTGGGAGGCTTCGTTAGCAAAATACTATACTATTTTAATCTGATTCTGTTACAATCAAACGTATAGTACTGTAACCTTCACTATAATTGTCAGTAAATCTTGCATACACAACAACATAACATGATAACATGAAGATAAGAACCTGTTTTAGGATTTTAGCCTAAAATGGTTCTTATGTGAAGGGTGCTTAAAAATGAAATTTTAGCCTAACAGGTTCTTAAATGTTAGGTTCTTATACGCGGGTTTTTACTGTATGAGCAAAAACGTAGCAAATTTTTAATGCTGAGCGCTGGATTGAATATGAATTCAACGTCATGAAAATGTATCAGCTGATGTTTAAAGTAAGCTTTTCCCATGAATTCCTTGAACTGTAAACGTAAAAAGAAAACAAAGAGCGGGCAGTGAGAATGTCCTTTCGGATGATCCAGATCAGGATAAGTGATCCAAGATCACTTGGATCATGGTGCATCAAAGGAACCAAGGAACCCTTGCTCAGTGTGGATTTCTCGGTTCCTTTGATGCACCATGATCCGAGTGATCTTGGATCATTGATCCTGATCTGGATCATTCCAAAGGAACGCAACCTTGAATGCATGTCAGATGCTCACGGACTCACGCATCCCTGGGAGAATTTACATAACCACACACACAAGAATATGGAAACACGCAAACGGAGTCCGTTAACACTACCTTGGAAATAGGACCCTCTAGTGAACTTTTGTGGGCTGTAAAAGAAGATTGGCCATAAGGCATCTCAAAAGATAATTTAAATTTTTTTTTATTTATGTTTTGTTTACTGGCAAGTAGAAAGGGCAGGAATCAAATGCTAACACGACAAAAGAAATCTTTCCGAATGTTACTGAATTTGATCGATGAAGATGTTACAATAAGCCTTGATTTTGTTGCTATCCTTTAGACGACTGATGGTTTAACATTCTACAGAAAAACAAATGCAACGGTTACCTCTCACTTATGGTTATTTTTATGTCGGTGAGCCAACCTCGTTCCCAGTGCTTTTCCATTTTTTCCCTCCGCCTCCCTAAATTAAAAAAAAAAGAGAAGCCCTGGCAACGAGGTTGTCGGTGAGCGGCCTTATATAGTTCTACAGCTTAGAAGCAAAAGAAGACTCATCGAAGTTTTTAATTTCGCTATTTTAATGTAAAAGAGGGAAAATTAATTCGCCAAAGCTCTTAATTCCACAAAGTTTGGATTTAATCAGTCTAGTTTCTATCAAACGTCGCTTGAGCAACAAATTTCGATCTCTTATTTCGTGCATAGCTTTCATGCAAAAGCTTGTGCCCTTGTTCTAAAGGGAATGCTCTCAGAACTGGGTTCTGTTAATGGAAACATCTCATTCATAAACACTGGGTTGCAAAGACCGATCGATCCTTACCTGGATCGACCAAAGTCCAACGTTACGTCATCGCCAATCAGTATGAATGGAGCCCAGTCTCCCGCACTGCTGAAACTGTCCGACTCTCGCATCACTTTCATGGCATGGTTCAGAGACGTACCAACACTGACTCCTTCTACAAGGTGATTGTAGAAGTTCCTCATGAACGTATGAGTGGCTTCATCACTTGTCGCCCACAGCGAAGCCATAACAGAACCAGCGCCAGCCCTTAAAAGGGCACGCGCAAAATCTATCACACTCCCGGACTTAATCTCTCCTCTACCACTATGGCAGCAGCTTAGAACAACCAGTTTTGCTTGCATCGTTACATCTTTCACGTCTTTCATCGTCAGAAGGTAGTCCTCCTCTTTTGGCTTTTCGGACGAGTGTATAGGATTAGGCGGAGACAGCGCAACTTCACCAGTTTCCGCTTTGGCGTGCGCAGCAATATGTAGCAACTCAACTGATGGCAGTCTTGTCAACACTTCTGCTTTTGTTGCTCTTTTACCAATAACAGGCTCCGTCTCCAGAATACTAGCGATCATTTCTACCTCTTTTTTGGCGGCCGGGAGCTGAGAAAGTCTTTTCTCCTCTACGTTCTTCTGTCCTTTCGTCGTCTTCTTCTTTTTAGCCTTCTTCTGCACTTTTCTCGCAATGCACACGCTTTCTACCCACGGGTCTCCGATGAGAAGGGCTTCAGCAACTTCACCGTGCTGTTTGGAGCTCTCGTCAGCAATCTTTAAGCTCTTTAATGTCGGAATTAGCCGAATTTTAAATCTTTCAAACAAATACCTAGAATACTTATCCTTGAATGCTGCAAACGGAGCTTTGAACAACGTACCATCAGGAACAAACGTTATCTCGTTCCCACTGATCAAGTCCTCGATCGGGCAAATAACCGTATCATGCAGGACTCTTAAAGGATCACCTTGCCGTCCATTTGATGGAGCTGACTGTTTCTTTCCGGAACTTTGATCGTTCAACGCTTCGTCCGTCAACTCATCTAGGGAACGATTCTCACACTTTACATTTGCAGAGACGTCAGTGCTGGATTGGGCATCTTCCTTCAAAGTTTCCAGTGAGGCGTCGACATTTTCCTTCAAGTAACGTATGTCAACTTCATTTTGTACAAAACGAGGTTCTTGTTCTCTGTTTAAAACCCAAAAATGAACTGCTCTCTGGCTAACTGTCAGAAACACTGTTGTCGATGAAATTGAGCTTAAAATGTCATTCAGGGTTTCCGTGTCTCCACTTGAGACGAGCCAGTCAGGTGATCTCAGGCCATACTGCGATTCCATGAGATTTGTCAAACTTTGTCTTCGCCCCTTCTCGGCTGCCAAAAGTCCTTGGTTGATCTTCTCCTGCTTCAACAGAACTTTCCATAAGGCGGTGTTAGCTTCTTCGTGATAATATCGCAGGCTGCCTTGCCATCCCCCGTTCGATTGTTGACCATTTCTTAGGCTATCAAATACTGTAACGCTTAAATTGTAACAATCCTCAGCCTTTCCAAACTCCGCTAGGGAAAAATAAGCATTTCCTAGTTGGTAATGGGCTATTCCCTCCTCAGACTCGTCTCCCATTTGCTTAGCCACACTGAGATGAAGTTGATGATACGCTATACCTTTTTCTAAGTCACCTTGGGCACAAAGGTCACGACCAAGACTTTGATACGCATGACTCTCAGCGACTTTATCTTCTAATTCTTGAGAAATCCTGAGGGCGAGTTTGTGGTACTCTGTTGCCTTTTCATAATTGCTTAGATGATGGTATACATCGCCTAGGCGGCCATACGCTTTTCCTTCTCCACTTTTGTTTCTGACTTTCTTGGCAATGCTAAGATGCAGCTGGCAATAATCCATGGCTTTTTGGAAGTCGCAAAGGTAACAATAAACAGCAGAAAGATTGGAATAGGCTCGTTCTTCTCCATTTTTGTTTCCCACTTCTCTGGAAACACTTAGATCCAGGTCGTAGTTTTTCACTGCATTTTTGTAATCCCCAAGGAATCTGTAACAGCTGCCAATACTGGAATAAGCCCTCCCTTCCTCATGTTTGTCTTCCAGATCCTTGGCAATCCTGAGCTGCTGTTCGTGGTAACCTAAAGCTGTTTTGAAATCACCTAGGTTGCGATAAGCTATGCCGAGATTACAAAAAGCACGTCCCTCTTTATCTCTGTCTCCAATTTCTTGAACAACACTTACATGTAGCTTGTAATACTGTACGGCTTTTATGTAATTACCGAGTGATGCATAATCAATTCCAAGATTAGCATACGCACTACTTTCTCCATGTCTATCGCCGAGTTGTTTGGCAAAACCAAGATGAAGACGATGATACTCTATTGCTTTTGTGAAGTCTTTCAAACAAAAGTAATTCATTGCAATGTTGGCATACGCACTTTGTTCTTTAGTTTTGTCACCCAATTCCTTGACAATGCTAACATGAGAGAGAAAGTACTCGATTGCTCGAGTGAAATCATTCAGACCATAATAAGCAGAACCAAGATTGCTACACGCATTTGCTTCTGCAGATCTGTCTCCCACTTCTCTGGAAATGCTGAGATGTCGTTGATGGTAGTCTACAGCTTTCTCCAAATCGCCAAGATGGACGTAGGTAGTACCAATGCTGGCACAAGCTGCTGCTTCATCAGATCTGTCAGCAATATCTTTGGCGATGTTGAGATGCATGTGATGATATTTCAATGCTTTGTCGAAATCCCGTTTATTGAAATATTGAATAGCAGTGCTCCGATAGGTGTACCCCTCTGAAACTTTGTCATGAAATTCTTTTTTGTTGTACTCTCTGGTCGCGCTCTGCAAATGTGAAGAAATAGTTGAGAAAAAATAATAAGTCAGTGGCACTTGCTTTTGTTACTGCCCCTCTACAGCTAAGCATTTTCTTAAATTACAGTCTCTTTAATTAATAAATACATTTTGATTATCATTACCCGGAACATTTCGAAAGTGGTGAAAACAATTGCAATGCAAAACTTGGATTTCCAGACCATTTGGAATGCTCGGAACAAAGCGATACTGCACCAATTGAAGCTGAATGCTTGTGTTCAGTAAACTTCACGTTTTTGGAGAGTTATGATTCAGTTGGTATTCATTGTCTAAGGGACCAGGTCGCAATACTGAGTCCGCATAATGTGTTTCATGAGAAATTTGGAGTTACTTCCAAACCGGTTTATGGCAACTAGACAGGGGACTGCCACCTCACATAAGAAAAGCCAGTGAAGGAATCCTACCTTATTCTCGACATCTACCACTTCTTGGACTTTGTTTAATGAGTAGGCCGTGTTTAAAGAAGGAAGAGTCGTGCTGTCACTCAGATCCATCACCTGTTTGAAGCAAATGACTGGAATGGTGTGAAATGATCCCTGCATAGTTTTCACAACCAATGGCAGAGAATTAATCAGATCAAAACTGAACCAAACGAGAACTGACAATTGCTATCTAAGAAACAAGCACCAAATCAATCTGCATCGTGCAGTGCAGCCTCTTTTTGTTCCCTCGCCTATTGCCAGCCCCCTTGGTAGCAATTTTGGTCTCTCCCCAACCTTCCTCTTCCTCGAAGATCCAAGATGGTAGCGATCGAAACTGAACGCGCGTCTGCTAAAATACGCCAGCACTGCAAGCTAGGCAATTTACAGATGAATAAAACAATAAACCAGGAGGGAGTTGTGCACGTGAGGAGGAATTGGGGCAGGGAAAGGGGAAGGGGGAAGGGGGAGAGGGATGGGGGGAGGGGGTAACACAGCGTCGTACTTGTATGAAAGTCTCCACAGAGTCCGACGGATATTGATACACCTGTTTTGGGGTTCCCTGTTCCGCAAAATTGTATGTACTTTAAAGCTCAGACGAAGTGATGTTCACCCGTTTACACTTTTTATTGCCAGATAAATCATTACAAGCTCTCAAGCGTTAAATTAACGCCATCTAATGCGTTCTTTTGAAATGATAATTGCCTCGGAAATAGTTAAGGTCTCATTCATGTGGCGGAATTCAACCATGAAGAACTTGATATCACAAAGTGTACCCTGTCACCAATAATAATGTGAAATCGTTTTTTGAATGTTTAAACTTCAATCAACTACACTTCGTAAATATGATTCCACTTAAGTCACCATTTCATCCAACTGGTAAAAGCTTTTAATCTAAGGCTTGGAAAGCGCACTATCCAATACGTAACATAATGGCATATGAATTATGCTCAAAGCCTGAATTCTTGAAGCGATTGGCCGCACGACAAAACTTCTCAGATTTACGACGGGAAAATTTGAAACAGAGCTTTTATGTTTTTTTTAAGAATCGAAACTTCGTGCGCACCGATATTGCATACATACGGAAAAGAAACAGTTTCGAGCTTATCAGAAGTCCTGCTTGAGCAAACATTCTATAATTCATGAGGTGCGAAGAACAAATCCATGCCAGTGGGTATTAATACCAACCTCAAAGGTGACGTGGATCTTGTTTGTTTCTTTGTTCTTTTGAATATACACAAAGCAGTCTTGCCCCGTTTGTTTAGACATGATTCAAGTTCAACAAATCAAAATGAAAACATATTTCTTTGAGGCGTTGGCTTATTATGAGACCGAGTTCGAATTGTTGAGCACTCAACTATTTAATCTTTCTATAATTACGGGTTTTTGCAAGCACGAATAACATAAAGTTGGTCAACACGTCAGAATTTAATGGGGCTCATTTATTACAGTTCTCTAAATATCCTTGGTTGCTCGCTTCAGGAAAGAAAAGAAGTGAACACGACTACAAAACATTACAACATTACAGCAGCCTGTTGAGATTAATTCTCAACAGGATTAAGGATTAATTCTAAATTATGTTTTACAGATAAAAGCAGAAGCTGAATTCATAGGACCAACAGTGAAGTTCTCTTGATCCTAGCCACCGTTACTACTCATGCATCATCACACTCCTCGAACACCCACCGTCACAAACAAAACAATACCTTTCAGGTTCTCTGGCTTGGATGTCCGTTACTTGAGTTGTTCGCGATCTAACTGGTGATGTTTTGTAGTTACAAGAAACATGGAAACTTTCCGCCTTCTTTTTCAATATTCTTAGAAAAAAATATTCTTTTGTTATATTCATTAAATGCTTTGTTAATAATTGTTGCAACCCTTGGTATTTGTTTTCTTTGCTTTGCTATGGCAACTTAAGTTGCGGATTGATTTCAATCATGATCAAACCAGATCTCTTAGATGAACTATCTTAGGACAGATCGCTGTCAAGCTTGCTAAGACATTTGGGCTGTAGCCTCCTCATTTTTCTCGGTATCATGACAACATTTTGTCGTTCCCTTACTTATCAAGAGTGTCAATATCAAAAGTGATGATTTGAATCGCGACGCTTTTGGAATTAAAATAATTGTTCTCTCGAGCATAACGTTTCATGTTACGGTGGTCAATATTGATAGATCAAGCAGAATGTGTTTTACCACTGATGTTTAAACCACCCCTGCTTCAAACTGTCACGTTTTGCAGTAAGGCTAAAAGGCTAAAAGTGTTCGGTCTCCTTGGAGAGGGACCTTTGGAAAAGTGATGGGGGGAGGGGGGTGTTTTAAGCTTCGCGAAATTTTTGTTTTGTTTTGTTTTGTTTTTTTGGTTTTTTTTTGCCATTTGTTTATGCAAGGATATAAATTTTAGCAGTGGACACCCTCTTCTCTTCTTTCTTCGTTGCGCGATTTTTTTCGCTTTTTCCTCTCATAATGATTTATTTTTAGCTTTTCCCCACCCCTCCCATCCATGGGGAGACACTCCGTGTCGTTTCTTGTCTACGCCGGAGTGTCACTCTTCATACGTTAACCCGCAACCTGACTGCAGGCTTGATATAGCACTAAAAAGAATAACAAACACTACTTCTTAGATATTTAAGTAATTTTTTAGATCAGACAGCGACCTCGAGAATGTGATTTGTCCCTTATTAACCCGTGACCTATTAAGCAGCGACTACTTCAAATTTCACATAGCGACAAAGTCCTGAGTAAGTTTCATCCTGAACTAATATATCGGTTAAACGTTTGTAGTTGTATGTACTTCCAGGAAAATTGGTTTCGCTGAGCGAATAAAATATTCTCTGCCATCTAGGGTAGTCGCAAATCAGACTGAGCTCTAAAATCTGGATCTCCAAAGAATACATTTTGGTTGTTCAACAAATCAATAGATACAGTTCATGTTTTCAATTGCTTATCAATGTATTTATAAATCTTCTACACTATTTTCTTCATTTTCTCCATTCGAGCCGTCGATGACGTCATCGGCTTCCTGAAATTCGTTTCCAGGTCCTATTGTCGATGTTTCACCAGTAAAGTCCGCTGACTGGCCAGAGGTCGAATTTTCAGAGTCACTTTCGCCGTCAGTGGGATTGTTAACATACATGTCATCTTCGTTCAGTGATTCACCAGATTTGAAATGACTTTGTTCTACATCCCCAGAGTTTGAGCTGCTGCTAGCTAAATTAATTTGTTCAGTCTTGTTTTCTAAGGAACTATCCAAGTTTAACGCGTCTTCAACGTCTTCATTCTTAAACTTCTCAATATTAGCTCTTTTAGCTCCATTCTTGTCAGTCCTATGCCTCTTCTTATGCAGCATTTTTGGATCAGACAAATGCAAAGATTGCACCTCATTTTTGGAGCTGTATTTCCGTGATCTGCGATCTTTCTCCTTTGCAACTTGACCTTTTTTTATCATTTGAAGCTTGTGCATCAAATCGTCAACTTTAGTCTTTTCTTTCATCTTGGCGTACAGCATGGACATGGACTCTTTCATCAGTGCGCTGTTAATTTGCGGTATGTGCCCCTTCTTGCCACTATGTGTCATTTTGAGGATTTTTCTCAGCATCTTTGCCACTTGCTTGTCATGTATCGCGTGAGTGCTAATTACTTTCCCGAGGTTTCCCTCATTCGTTGCATTAGAACTAAATTCATAATGCTTTTTCTTGCTTATATTTGGTACATTATCAAGAACTCCCTGTAGAATGAATTTGTTGGACTTTGATGACATCCAGGGACCCCAGTATCCGCTGCGTCTAGCTGGGTTTGCCATCGGGTCTCTCTCTGGAAACCACACAGGAAGAGCCTTTTTCTGGAACTCGATAAGCTTCCTGAGTAAGCGCTCGACTATGTCGAGATTGGAGTGTGCGAGGTTATTGTATTCACAGGGATCTGAAAGACAATAGAGGGCCATGTACAGAATATTTACAGTGTTTCGAGAGACGCAGTGAAAAACGCGTCCGTTTCAGGTTTTACTCACTTTTACACACTCTTATTTTATACATTTTTCATGAAAAAAATTTATCTTTATGTTGACCCACAGATGACAAATTTGTTCTTCGAGGCGGGTCAGTCATCAACATACTTTAACTAACATTATTAAAAAACTCAAGAGTTAGACATTGCATGGTGAATACGTCAATGGTTACATAGTGTACTAATAAAGGAACAAATTAGATACTTGCGTTTTTCTCATATGAATCTAAACATCACCCAATGAACCTCCGCGAAAAATACTTCAATTTCAATAAAACTAGAATTTTTTATACTTTTTTTTACAAACTTTCAAATTTGCCGCCATTTTGGTCCACCATTCGCATTAGTCTCCTCTCGGTTTGGCAGGAGTTGTGAGGTATGTCCAAGAACACGTGACTTTAGGTTTGCTCTCCGGCGATTGTTTAAACCTCTACTTGGGAATCTGACGAATTTTGGATATCGTGTGGCGATTTAACCTTACTCTAAATACTGAAGTTCGAGTGAGACGTGTTTTCATGGGTTCCTGATAATGAATCGACATCACAGACTTGGTCACGTGCGCCTATCACGAGCCCGCCGGTCCTCTTATCAGCCAGGCGGGTCGACCGCAAAAAAATGGTTTTTGAAGTTTTCAAAAAATCATTTAAAAATCGTGTTTTGTTCGATTCAAAATTTTATTCGTAGAAGTTCACTGGGTTATGTTTAGATCATATGAGAAAATAAAAAAAAACAATTCGTTAGAGGCACTTTAATTCCCAAGCCTTGTTTCAAAAAATACAATAAAACTATTCCTACAAATATAAGATACCTAAGAACCATTTACACTTAAACTTTACACTTAAACTTTTACACTTAAACTTAATTTATTTACTATTTTACTATCTATATAGCAGATGTAAACGAGACTGTACCTTTCTCGATATTGAACAAACAAGGGAAAGCATTAGTGTCACATTCAGCCTTTTTACTTGTCTTCCACTTGCCGCACTCAATGACCGCTCCAGGTAATGTGGGGGGCTGGGGCATTGTGTCCAGTTCCCCTGTGACTTCATAACGCGAGAACCAAGTTGTTTCGAACACGGCATCCTGGTTAATAATTAACTTGTACTGGTTCACGCGAATCGCTGCAAATTGGCGGATGGGATCTATGTTGTGTAGTACCTGAAACCAAAAATTAACTAGTGAAGTGATTCTCATAAGAATAAGTTTCATCGGAGAAAGAATGAAAAATATCATTCATTCATTCATTCATTCATTCATTCATCCACTCATTTACTCATTCATCCATTCATTCATTCATTCATTCATTCATTCATTCATTCATTCATTCATTCATTCATTCATTCGTTCGTTCGTTCGTTCGGTCGTTCATTCATTCATTCGTTCGTTTGTTTGTTCATTCATTTCTTCATTCATTCATTCAATCATATGCATTCATTCATTTGTTTATTCATTATTTCTTTCTTTCTTTCTTTCTTCGTCAATATATTTTCCTTTATTCATTGGCCACTACAACAACAAGGCTTTCAGGAAACAGTTTTCATAAACAATTTTTTAATGGTATTTTTGTGGTTTTGTTTGTTTATTTGTATGCCTGATTATTTCGTACCACGGTCCTTGGTGATTTCTTTCCATGCGCAATGGTATCCCATACATTCGTTCCATCAATCCTATCCTGGATCGCCGACACGTCACCTCCCGCGAGATGATAAAAGGTTGGTAACCAGTCTGTGACGTCAATCAAGTCGTAGCTCACACGACCTTTCTTTGAAATCAGATTGCTGTGTACAAAACCCACTCCACGGACCCCTCCCTCCCAAAATGTATCCTTGCCTCCTTTGAGGGGATAGTTGCAACCTTGATTCCTAAATTGAGCGAGAAGTTAAAGCACATTTCTAACGTAAAATACGTTGAATTATCATTCATTGTCAAACTGAAATACCTCAAATGCTCAAATTGGCGCTCAAGGCGCTTATTTATTCTTTTCTAAAGCGAAAAGTTAGCGTTTATCTGAAGGGGGCTCTTATTTTGTTTTTCAATCAGTTTCGGCCTCATTTTGACATTTTTTTACATTTTATTTCTAGTGAATCCAAACTGTAACATAATAATAAGGAAGTTGTAATAACAAATTATCTATTTTTGTGCTTTGTAACAGTTGTAACAATTGGTGTTTGCGGTTACGTCGGTTTGTATTTTAATACTATACTTTGATTTTTTGTAATTAAAAGGAAAGCCTAGCTACTGGCCATGTTGTTTACAAAGTAACAAACAATAAGAAATACAGTGTTAACATTAAAATATGTCCATGAGTATTTGAAGCGCCTATGCACTAAATGAGAAGTGCACATTAGTACTGTTATGTCACATTCATTCAAAGTACAATATAGGTATATTGTACATCCAGTACCGTATTTCGTTCTTTCTTGGGAGAGGGAGGGGGCACTCATTGAAAGGAGACGATTATTCAATATTTTTAGGCATAGGAGGAGCGCTTGTTCGAAGAGGGTGCTTATTGGAAGCTGGGCACTAATTCGAGCATTTAGGGTAAAGGGAAAAGCCCTGGGAACGAGGGTCTTTTCCCGCCCCTTCCGATTTCAAAGGGAAAAGCCCTGGGAACGAGGTTGAAGAGAGTACTCTGACTCGTTCGCAGATATAAATTTTACTTCAAGGATGATTGCTAAGCTCACATGGATTATTTACAAATCGGTGGTGGGTAAAGGGCAAAGGTATTTCAATCTTCCCTCCAAAGAAGTGAAAACAAAAATGGTTCGGTGATCCCCTGATTCTTTTTGTAGCTTCGATGTCTTATGCCTGGATTGATGACTTAAAACAGTCAAGCCGGAAGACACAGCTCCTACGGTTATCGCTGATGACGCCAGTCAACTAATACATAACTGAAATACGTCTCGTTGAAGAGATATTTAATGACGTTGTTAGGATGAAGTGGGGCACGTAGTTCTTAATGGAGGTTTGGTAAGTATAATTTCATTTCTGGCCCATCGTAGGAGTACTAACAGCAATCTTCCCCTTGGTACTCGTCACAAGCTGGAGACGCTTCGATGTTAATTTAAAATTATAAAGAGGATACTCACGCCCAATAAAACCGACCAGCTTGGGGTGCACTTACTATCACGGGGGGGGGGGGGGGGTGACAACTCTAAGAAGGCCTGCTTCGGGAGAACAACAAGATTCTTTGGAGAATCTGGAGACTTTGCCGGGAATCGGGAGACTGAGGAATATTTCTGGGATATTGCAGAACTGAAAAGCGAAGTTTGGCATATTTATGAGAATGTCACCGAAAAATTCGGGAGGATATTCCAAATTCCAAATTTCCAGGATAACTTAACTTACCCACAGTGTTGCTCAAACAACGTTTGTAAGAGTTGTCATCCGCCGCTACTATCGACTGGTAGCCCATCGTTGCATTTTCTTGTGATAAGCGGATTAAACAAGTATATTGTGCTAAATGATCTTACCAGTTAAATCCTCTTGGAGCACCTCCATTATCGGTGGTAAAAACAATGACAGAGTTTTCAAACAATCCTTTTCTTTTCAGTGCTTTAGTTAAGTTGCCAACGGACTCATCGAGCGAAGCTACCATGGCAGCATAAGTTTTTCTTTCTTGTGATGAAAAATGGGAAAATTTCTGAAAAGAAGAACGGTCTACGGGTGAATGAAGTTGTTTTGTTAGCCAAGCGGTTCAGACTTTCTCTTATGTCTCTCTTGTTTCCCTAGTACGTAATCGGTCACAAATCATGCCACCCTTACATAACCCTAAACTTTTCAAGCTTTCTTTTCACAACTGCTTATTAAATTGGATTCATATCTGTGATAATGCATCAATTTTTTAATACGTTTTGACCCATAAGTAATGTTACCTTAGGGATGGCACTTATCATGAGCATCCCTGGTCATAACAAGAGCCTCAAGTTTACTTAGTTGTGATAGCAAGGGAAGCGACCGAGACACAGAGCAGTAACATCCTTCAGAAGACGTTTTTCACATGTGAATAATGAAATTTCTTGGCTTTAAAGAAAGAGACTAAATAGGAAAACACCAAAACTAGTGCGCATGCTGTATTCTGACTTACATCCAGAAGTCTTTGCGGCGCTTGCAGAGGTTCATGTTCATTAGCTGAGTGAACTGCTTGTTGTGCGAGGTACAAATAAAGTGGTTCAGACTTGTTGTGGGTGTCGATGATCCTCTCTGCTATTTCTGTGAACAGTTCTGTACCATAGTGACCACTTTCGTTTTTGACAGGCTGGTTAAAAGAACGAATCATCAGTCGGGAAATGTCGATTCCTCTCAAATGTCATTCACTTCAAACGCATCAATGCGTGTTGAAGAAGCATCTATGGGCGATATTTATAGTTATGTATATTCTCTTAGATAACAAATCCCAAAGCAAATCCTTAAGTCGTTTTGATTTAATTATTAAGGAAGCCTTTACTCTTTTTATAATTTCATTTTCTTAATTGTAATTGGTTCTGTTGGGAAAAGGGTAATAAAGTTGTTGTTGTTGTTGTTGCTGTAGTTGAGCGTTAATGGACCATTGTTTTTACCTTCATGTTATCCCTGAGATCTGTACCCCAGACATCTTCCTGTGAACTGTGATCCCAGTAATCCTCTTTACCATTCCAGAACCCGTAGTACGTTTCAAACCCACGATACGTTGGTGTGTATTCCTTCTCAAAAAATCCCAAATGCCACTGAGAGAAAATGCAGAAGTTATTGTGAGGCAGTATGCACGAGTTAGTAGGGTATGCAATGCGCTGCTCTAACGGGCTACGTACAAGCCTCTATCTTTGCCCCTAAACGTTTTTGTACTCTGAGGTATGGGATTCGGCACCTCAATGCTGCATCAATAACCTCAAAATTAGTACCCTGCTAGCCACGAATGAATGGGAAAATAAATGATGGCCAGCTATGCCTTTTTTAATTGAACGTCTGCGGACTAGCCGAGAAATGGTCCGGCGCACCAGCCATATAAAGCACAAAAAAAAAAGAATAAATCGAAAAAAATACATGATACTTACCACCCTCACTAGACTACGAGTAGTCTGTTTTCTTAAGGATGGTAAAGAGGGAAACTGAACATGCGATGCTTACTGGCGAAAGTTGCCCTCTCCATGCAGGAGGTAATTTTCGCGAGCGCTGGCGTGTTTCGCTAGTTTTACCCTAGTTCACTGTAGTTCTTAATAATAATAAAGTCTAACCGCGGTCTAACGCTTAAATGAAACTCTCTCTAAAAGTCAAGGTTATGACAAACCTGTTGATCTGATACAAGGAATAAAAGAGACCGCTAATCAATGAGTAAAGAGAGAGAGATGTACCTTTCCTACTCCATGTGTCCTGTATCCAAGTGACCTAAGATACTGGGGTGTGGTGGCCACGCCCAGAGGAAGACCGTACGGTTGAGTACCAAATATCGTGGCGTGTTGAATACCTGTAACAAAAGACTATAAGATCACGAACGGAGAAAGGTCTCACTTACAGCCGCTATTTAAATGAGTGAAGAGATAAAACAAAGACTGAAAAGTAAAGAGCATATTTGGAACATTTTTTTTCTTTGACTGATTTTTATTCTCCACAAACAAAACGAGCGCAAATTACCAATTACCTAAGTTGACCGGGTGTTTACCAGTCATAAGAGAGGCCCTGGTAGGAGTACAGATCGGTGATACGTAGTAGCTGTTGAGAATTACTCCTTCATTGGCCAACTTGTCGATATGCGGAGTGGGGATCTGGGGCGAACCATGGAAACTGACGTCATCCCATCCCTGAAACAAACAGAACATTCGTACAAGAAGAAAAGAGAGGGAAAATGCCATGTTGTTTCAGAGTAATCCGCAGCGCAACAGTCATTTTGTCTGATTTTTCATCAAAAGGCTATTTACGACCAATTAGTTATCTGAACAGCCTCAATTGTCAATTCTTGTTTTCCTTGTTCCCAGGCGTAAACACGCTTAATCTTAGAGAACTTATTGACGTCTAGACTAAGGGCTTGGAGCCTAGCCGAGGGGACCCAGTAAGAGTTTTAAATATTTTGAACTTGTATTTCATATACCCCAAGAGCCGGCGTTGTTTGATTCGATTCTAGAAGTGATTTTGGAGTGAGAGGATATCCTACAAAAACTTCTTGTTGATGCGCTAGACACTAACGAATGGAAATTTCAACATTCCTTGCTTCTGGAAACTCCCGGGGCATTAAAAGTTGTTAAGTTCGCGTTGTTCAAATTTCGTCCATTCTGGGCCTTACGGCTTTTGAAGTGCCCACTCATTAATTTTACCTATCCCTGGAAAAATGTTTTTCATTCACCTCCAGATGTTAAAGCCCAAGCATGTATTCCGCCGCACCAAAGATTTAAATCTGATTAAAATTTCTGATTAAAATCTCGGGGATGGTAGAGAGTCAAATATATGGGGTATCCCTGGCGGGACTGCAGAATATTCTGATTGGTGAGTGCGTAACTGATATTGTTACAAATTCCCTACCAGGTCATCAGCGACAATCATGATTATGTGAGGCCTGGGCGCTCGCCAATGTCCTTTCTCTCCAAGCACCTGGTATGACATTTGTATCACCATGAAGAGGCTGAAATATTAATCAATATAAAGTAGAAGTAAACAAAGATCAAAAGTTCATGCTTCAGTTGCTGTTTTTTTTTTTTTTTTTCTTTTTAGCTAAAGTGAACTATCAACCCTTTGTTGTTGGTGGTGGTGGTGGTGGCGGTGGTGGTGTCGGAGTTTGTTTGTTATAATCAGCAACTCACAGTGAACAATGCGGGAAGTTCCCTTTTCAAATTACTATTTAGGATAAAAAGAACATCGTCAAGAGGTAGGAGTTGTGTACCAGTTTGATAATACCTCTGCCTTCTGCTACAGCTAATTAATAACACTGGTGAAAGATTAGCAATCGTAACTGAAATAAGCAACACGAGTGAGTCAGTCAGCAAATTACCAAATGATTTTCCTGCAAACGTGAAAGTGAGGGCAACTGTGTTCATCACAGTGAGGCTAACTCGTCCCCAGGTACTTTTCGATATTCAAAACGGCGGAGCTGATCTTAGTACGAGAATGTCCATGCAAAATACTAGGGAGCCGGGTGCATGGATGGCAGTCTTTTCTGGCTGTAAAGCACGTAAGGATGCGTTCTCCTTCGTTGAAAGCGATTAAGATGCGCATGGTACTATCTTTTATCTAGTTTTAAAAAAGTAATTCGCCCTGAGAGTGAGAAAGTTGTAACAGCTTCGCACATCGGCACCTGTTACGGTTACCTGTTTGCCGGGATAACGCAATCAAATGTTTAAACATCGAGACTCGTCGTCGCAACAAGTGAAAAACATTCCGTTTTAAATTGACTGAACAGATAAAATTAGATCTTAATTATTTCAGTGGTCTTTGACGTTTGAACCTTGTGAGACCAAAAGGTTCTTGAATTGGAGAGTATATATGTTAACTTTTACGGAGTGACAAGCTATTGACACATAATTGCCAAAGGCAATGACTGATTACCCGGTGGCCGGAGGGTTGTCGTGAATATACGAAAATTTAACTGAAAAACCGTGATTGATAAATCTGAATCTCACTTCCTCCATAACCGTAGTGAGACATGAGCTGGTGCAGGTGTAGAAGCAAGAACACCATTGATCTGTATTTGATAAAACATGTAAGTGGGCCGAATCGAAATACATTCACATTCAGCTCTCTAATATACACGAACCAGTATACACAAGATACAGAATTCCACACGATTCAAGATTACCATCTCAATCGTAGAAAGCAAAGTTTTGCTCGGAGATGCGAGATTGTGATAGCAAAATAAAAACAGGTTCAGGAAATGCTTCTAATCAAATACAAAGGTGTCGATTATTTCCAGCTCCCTGGTTCCAAGCGCGAGATGCTACATTTAGACTTACCACAATTTCCAAAGCAAATAAGTCGGTAGCCTCTTCGCTTCCATATTGGACCATGAATGGGGGTAACAGATGAATGTTCAATTAACTGTTTTCATTTTATCAGTCAACTTTGCTGTTCATGGCTGGTTTCATAGTCAACGTGTTAAAACATTTATAAGGTGTTTATTAAACTCTCTTTTAATAATGGCCCTAATGGACAAACTTAACCGCAAAACATAACTAGCGAAACAGGTGCTGTTCAACCAATGTAAATAAACATGCCTCGTTAAGCCTTGAACCATGCAAATCGTCTTCCATTCCGTGAAATGTGGATCGAACTTTTTCAGTTTTTTTATAGGTGCGGAAAGTCCGTGAGGAAGCGCTCACCACGAAGACCGAATGACTTGCGCAGCCATTTTTGTATCCCAGCCCCGCGATTAACAAGGTGCATATATCGCAAATGGTTCGTACCCTGGTGAAGACGTGTTTTATGTCTAACGACTACAAAACTGTGACTTTTCTTCCTCTCTCGTAGGAGTAACCATGATCGCGCGTGACAACAAAAACGTTGTAACTCTTTCGTGATTTTTTCAACTCGCACAAATTGTAAAATGTGGCGAGGTCACGCTCTCCCCAAAATCTTAATCTTGTCGTGTCAAATTCTTGCTTTGAGCGGGACAGCAAACAAATATAGCTAAATGTAAAACGCACGTACAAAGTGATCGTTTTTGCTTATGAAACTAAACGTTTTGCGATCCTCTCGACAACGTTACGGTTGTCGCTATTGTTATGCAACACTTCTAAAAACCTCACAATTCTCCATTTTACAGTTGTGTTCAGTAACCTGGCCTTTGAGAAGAAGCGAGACTGGGGTGACCTTGTTTTGACACAGACCTTCACTGCTTTTCTCTAGCAAATCATGTTTTGCTAGATTGTCCAAATTTAGAGCGGTTTTCATTGAAGTGTCGAAAGTAATTCTCGTTTTCTTTAGTGTTGCATACTTCGCTGTCATTGGTCAGCAAAACTCGCGCCACTTTCTCAACTAGCGATCCTGTCTTTCCCGCGCTTGGCGCTGCTTTATGATTGGTTCATTGCTATTTACATGCATTTTCATTGGCTAGAGTAATTTGCTTTGACAGTGTTACTGAGATGTAACAGCAATAACATCCTGCGACTTCAGTTACTCACTCTTGAAATACTTTATTGGACATTCTGCCAAGAAAATATATTTACATATTTACTACATTGCAAACACCTTAATATACTAAAGATAAAATTCTTGTCGAGTTTCGAGTTTAGAACTGCAGACGGAAAAAAAACAAAGACGCAAGTTAAAATTTAAAATCATTGGTGGCTGCATCCGCCTGCAGACTGCAGGCTGTCAATTCCTATAGCTTGCCTGTATGTAATTAGGACCATAAGGAAAGCTTAATTGCCTACTTCAGTCATGAAGTCAGCGTAAGTTTGATTCATTTGACCCAAACTGCTCATTAAAAAAATTCTAGAAAAATTGTAAATTTGCCTTTCTTTAGGAATTTCGCTTGGAACTCATAGTATTTTATTTACATCATTATTGAGCGATTACAATTTAGAGCAAAAAATAAATTAATTTCTTTGGCGAAGTAAAGGAGGAAGAGGTGCAAAATTTAATCTGGAGAAACATATGAATATGTAAGGCTGGCCGCCATACTGGCCTAAGTCAGAATACGTGAAACGAGAGACGTTACAGAGAGAAAGGACTGGTTTGTGACAAATTTTGGGATTACAAACAGCGCTGAAGGGGGCGAAGATTAGCGAAGGCAGGATGACAGTCTAGCAACGATATCCAAGTCCAGGTCTGAATCCTTTCACAAGTATGCTTCCTTCTGATTTGGATCGTTTAGAAAATCTCTTGAGGTCTTGTGAATGATTTTCATCTAACATTGGTAGGTAACACTTAGGTTCACAGTATTCCTGACGAGGAAAGCAAAAGGGTGAACATGAGACAATATGGAACTTAAGCACCAGCGTTTTTAAGCGACGAACGGTAACCTGAAGTTTAACTTGCCTTTACGTGTCTTTACTCTTAAAGAGACTATTAACTTACAAAAATAATGCAAAACCACTGGCCATGAATGTGAAACGTCCCCTTCCAATTTCCATCCGTCGCTCGAAAACGCCTTTGTTTAAGCTCATAAAATGTATAACAGTGCACGCAAATTTCGTTTTCTTTATTAACAACCACTTCACAGTTACCTTGCATTTGCTGAAGAACGCTTTGTAGCCTCCTTCAATCAGGTACAGTTCAGGATAGAATAACTTGGGGTAATCGAGAGAGTGCAGAGCGCGGTCTTGGTTCCTGAGGAAACGAGACCTACAAACAAATACATTCATTAACACATGCAAAGCAGGCGTCATACAGGTATCTTGTCTCTGATTCACGTTTGGTCTTCACTTGAATAATATTAAGGCGAAAATTCTGCGCCCAGTGCTAGGAACTGGATTCTCCAACTCACATATCTGGTCCCCTCTTGGATGAGAACTCGCAGTGGAATATTAAAATCGTCTTCTTTCCAGTCAGACTCTTTTTTGGCTGTTGAAGAAACTCGCTGAAAATATCATCTTTTGTATAAATGTTCCTCGCACCCTGTGACGGAAAATAATGAAAAGATGCTTTGGAATTAACTTCACCTTGCCCCTACGATATGTGTACAAGAGAATAATCCAGACATTTGCGTCGCAGACTCACTTTAAGTAGTACTATGTAAGAAAAGTAGTTGGGAGCCTATAACTTCATAAGCCTTGAGATCCAGGGTGCCCAGCATGTAAGTTTAGTGCAAAAACCAATATTTCCTGGTCACCCAAAGGCAAAAGTAAGTCGCCAGGGAAAACCGGGCTCCGCTGGAGTACAGCCCTGACTATCTATTCAGTGATAGACAAACGAGAGAGAGAAAACACTCGAGTGCCAGCAAAAACCACCAGCAAAGTCAAATGTTTAACAAGCAACTGCACCCAAGAACGCAAAACGAATGATGCACCTTATAGCAATGTCTGTTGTGAAAACCGACAAAACGAAAAGGAATGAAGGTTCCCTGTTGAGAATACGTGAGGATGTAATTTGAACAGTCGAGTAAGGGGACGTTAGGTTTGATGGTACACGTGTGGCCCTCGATTTTTCTTTACGATTTTTTGCGGTATCGCGGGCGGGAGACAGTTTGTAACCGGGGGAGGGAGCTGAGTTCCCAAGGCTGATTTTCCAGTCAGGGATATTTACCTGAATATGGCCTGCATTGTACTCGTACGGATAACGGCAGTCTATAATGTGAGCTTCCACCCCTGGGAATTCATTGTCCAAAACACGGGCAACCTGAGAAGAAAATTCTCGAGATTAGCTGAGATTTCAACAGAAACAAAGGTTTTTTTTTGTGAATAAGTTCTTCATTACCGTTTCTGGTGTTAAACACTTCAGATCATTATGTTGTCCGTCTATTGATGGTAGCGTGTATGGCTAAAATAAAGAGAAAAACTCATAATAAATCTGCCAAACAACTGTCATTTTAAACTTACTGGTAGTACTTTTAAAATAAACCCAACTTTTAAAACACAAAACTTTAAGACAACGTTGATCAACCTACCCCACTGAAGTCTCCAACCACATTTTTATTACCTACAGAACATTGAAACAGTTTTAGAAAACTACTGTTTGATGGGCTACACACAGATTCGCCACTTAGTCTTGCAATGACCTTGAAACAAAATGTTATGGTAAAGAATACTGGTCTAGGCGCAGATCCAGGATTTTGAAATGGGGGGTGAATTTTTGTAATAATGTAATAGAACCAAAGCCTGGTTGAGGTTTTTGAGGTCTGTGCATCAGCATGATTAATTTCTAAAGAAAGAAGGGGGCTCAGAAAAAGGGGGGGGTGAAAATTCACCCATTTCACCTCCCCTGGATCCGCGCCTGAGGTCCTCATGGTATTAAATCATAAGACAGCAGGCAGAACAATTTTCATTAAGGAAGTGGAATGGCATTGAATCCCACATGTGACTTTATGTAATGGCTACTCTCCTGGCGAACTGCAGCCAAGTTATGGCCAAAAACTTGACATTTAACATACAAGCCATATTCTAGTATTTCAAACAAGCACAAGGCAAAAAGGAGACAGACCAGGGGAAGACCTTTTTCGTTTTCAATTTTTTTTGTTTGTTCTTCGTTCTTTGTTCATTGCTTGGGTTGACGCATGCCTAAACACCAGGGATTGTAAGTGACTGACAGAACAAGATTCTCCTCAGTTATGGCAGTAAAACGTTGTAGGGTAATTCAGAGTATAGTGGTCCTGTGGTGCAAAAAAACACCCTCTTTTGATAAAAGTGATGACATAAGTGGTTCAAAGGCCATAACTCAGGTGAGGGCTGGTTGTGATTGGCGTACAGATAATTAGAGTCAAAAGTGATTTGTACTCACCTGAGGTGTCAAGCATGTTTCCCAAGTCATGCTCAAAAGTTGCTGACTGTGAACGTCTTATGGGACAAGGGGGGCCACCATGCGTGGATTGCAGCATTGCCTGCGATGAAAGTGATTGACTGATTGATTAATTGATTGATTATTTATGATACTGTATAATACCTGCAGCAGGCTTAAAACTTTTGGATTCTGGCACTTTTGTAATAATGACTCAAGGCTGTAATTAAGGGCCAGGGGCTGGGGATTTTCCCCTCATGTTTTGAGGTATATCCCTGGCTACTTTGATATAAAACCAGCATGTTGACTTCACTACAGTAACTCAAATCCCTGGCTATTTGTTGTTATATCCACATCTACTTAAAAAATTGGTGACAGCCCTGATGACTGATTGACTGACAGAGTTGAAAAATGATCAACTAGTAGTGGCATGATGAGGTAAACAAATACTTTGATGATACCCATGAAAGCAGGAGAAGGATTTCATTACTGGTGTTCATTCACCTACCATGTCAAGCAAAGTTGGATGATTGTTTGAACCCTCAATAACTGACATACATCTGTGTCTGTAATATAAATGAGATGTAAAAAAAAGGTAAAGAAACTATTTATACATGGTAACAATTTAAAGCTGTAAGCTTGTGGGGCCATGTGGGAGAAATGTTGGTTTTTGGGGAGGGGGGAAACCGGAGTACCCAGAGAAAAATCTCTAGGAGCAAAGAGAATAAACAAATGGATTGGAGAATCAAATCAGGGCCACATTGATGGGAGGCGAGTGCTCTCACCACTATGCCAACCCTGTTCCCTGGGGAGAGAGAAATGATTCAAATGCAAAAAAAAAAAAAACAGAACTTCAAGCAGCATTCAACAGCCATACCTAAGCCTTTTTCTCAAGTTTGGGCTTGGATCTCTGGGTATATTGGGTCTCTGTAGACAACATTAAAAATACCAATCATCAAAATACTGGTTAACACAATCAAAACACTGGCCCAAATATGA
The DNA here is from genome assembly GCA_948470475.1 of Galaxea fascicularis. Taxonomy (NCBI): domain Eukaryota; kingdom Metazoa; phylum Cnidaria; class Anthozoa; order Scleractinia; family Euphylliidae; genus Galaxea; species Galaxea fascicularis. Next base: position 2,673,198 of record OX419336.1, on the reverse strand, counting down.
AATATTTGGCTAGTCCCTTTCACATTTTCTCCATTCCAACACCGCTACAAAGAATATTCAATCGATTAATATTAAGTTTAGTTACAAATGCTAATAAATTATGAGTGATACGTTTTTTCTAAAATTTGGAACAAATGCGATATGCAAGCAGTGAATCCACAAGTAGTATCATGGGTGCTATTGGCGTCACTGCAAATTTGTATTGCTCTAATCAAGTATATTCACCTTAATAGCAAAAGATTTGGATCTCTGCCTCACTGAACATCGTTCCTTAGTGGGGCTCTCAGTGGCCACAGTGTTAGCTCTCTCCCTACCAGCATTGAACAAGTCCCTTGGCTTATAACCTGGTTCAGATGCCTAAAAATATGACCATAAGATTTATGTAAACTACGTGATCATTCATAGACATGCTTTACAACTCCATTTTCCCAAAAGCTTTCTGTAAAAACCAATACATTATTAGCCTTGAGATCAGTTGTAACCACCTACTTGAACTCAAAGAATTGTACACTTAAGGTGGCTTTGGTCTTATATATCGTTTGCCTTGATTCACTTTTATCTACAACCACCACTCTATTTCTACCTTTGGTGTGTCTCCAGTCCTGTTCTGTTTCTCATCATCTACCTGTGTAACAAAGAATCCGTGTCTCTTTTAGCAGGATGTTTTTACTAACACACCAACTACACTTGAAGAATTGAAGCTTAGTTGCCTTAAAAGACTGGAGATAGTGGAGTGTTATTAGTCTCCACTATATAGGAGAATCTTTTCCATTTTGCTACATTAGTGTATACTATGGATCCCAGACGTCTTTTCAAATGGCTTGAATTTTGCAACGCTTCACGAACCATTGATTTCACTCTGTGATTTCAAATATGCTAATCATGTGACTCAAAATTTGAACTTGCGCACCTGTTTGCCGCAAATTATTATGGTGACTGTGTAGATAAAGATTTTTTTATGGTGAGGAGTTTGACAGATGCAAAAATTTTAGACATTGCATGATGTCCTTGATTCTGACATTCTTACTTGACCACAGTTAAATGTATACAACTGGGGCAGTGTTTCTCATTCAAATTTTGAGTCACGTGATCAACATTTTTGAAACCACAGAGTGAAATCAACAGTCCGTGAAGAGACGCAAAATTCAAGCCATTTGAAAGGACATCTGGGATCTGTAGTATCAAATCATACATGTAAGCTTCAAACAAATGAACTTTGAACTAAAAGTACATATCAAGGCTTACTCTTTACAAAAGTCGTTGGGTGCAAAAACTAATATTTCCTGGTCACCCAAAGGCAAAACAAAGTCGCCAGTGAATAGTAGTCTGGTATGCTGAATACAGTTGGAGAAAATAGCTTTTAAAACTTGTTTTGTTTACAAGGAATTATATTCCTAGTTGCCACTATTCAGTCGTACATTCTTTGTAAAATATTGGCATTTTAAATATCCGTTTCTCAAAAACCTCTTGAATTTACTGGCAACTAAGTTTCCATTTCTCTCATGCATTTATCACAAGCTTGTTTTGGCATTTATGCATGCTGCATACCTCTTTAGAAACCAGTGGAGCACTGACAAGTTCATTTATTCCTGATGGCATTTGAGAGCAATCATCCTGTACAGGGAAATAAAGCCTGGTGAGCTCACAAGATATACCAATATCATGGTTACATGATGCAGCTGACTTAGAGACAAAAAGTTAGGGTTTCATTCTGTTAATTAACTCAGCCATAGTTCTTTTACAAACCAATCTTATAAATAATCTTTTTTTTAGCCCTTTTTCAAACATATACAAGGCTGCTGCCTGAGAAAAATTTAAGGGGCCCTCGGAGCTAAACGCTGAGAACTTAGGAGCCCAACATATGAAGTGAAAGGTATTGCTGGGAAAAATTAAGGCACTCGGAGCTATTCTTTGCGTGCCCCAGGCTACCGGGCTCCTGTTAGGCAACAGCCTTGAATTATAGTACCACAAGAATATCCTGTGCAAACCATCATCACTTCTACTACAGTCAAGTACTGAGGGTGAATAAATGACATTTGACCCTATCTGTGCAAAACATAATAAATTAGTAAATTTTTATAAAGTGGATTAGGTTCAGCACATAACTCACAGGAAGTACATGTATGTATATATGTCCTCAGCCATGTAAGAGAGGAGAGAACCAATCCAAAGTGCTCACTCCCTGCGAAATATAACCACATCAACGTACCTCTTTACTTTGTTCTTGAACCAGGTCATCAATGAAACCATCGTCATCACCATCTAAATCAAAGTCAAAGTCACATGTTCCACTGTCCTGACTGTTACATTCTGATGGAGATGATGGGACAAACAATCCCTTAGATTGAGCCTGCAAGACAACAAGAAGATTAAGGAAGGTGTTGTATTGGTCAAGTCCTTGTTACAGATGAAAACAGAAGAACTGAACATTTGCAATATTGCAATCCCCAGAAGGAAATACAGCTGTGGCGACCAGACCACCCAGCTTTGTTGTTTGTCTTGCAATATCTAGTTTCTTTGGGGTTTCAACTGCTCACCACTGGTTCACAAGCTAATAGATACCACAGCCTGACAAAACCAAAATTAGAAATCAGATCAACCAACAGTGAACACAGAGCTAAAGAGCAAGTGTTAATAACAACACAAAAAAGTTCAACTGATCTTTTTCCTTCATTAGTTACTCAAATTCCTCAAGTAACCGCTGAAAAAAAGATACACCAGACCTAGAGATGATGGGAAGGGGATAGCCTGGGGGGCTTTCCATTTACATGATCCATCCGGAAATTTTATGTTTAAATATTCAATGCTGCAGCTTGTTCAAATACAAAATGGATAAGCCACAAAATGTACTAGTATCAGTTGGGAAGCTAAGAAAGAACAGAAAGAGTGCATTTATTTAGCCGGTGGTCCATTATTTCTGAAGCGTTCCAAATGGAATGGCATACACCATTTGATTTTCCAACCAGAATTTCCCGGTTTTCCGTGTAAATGGAAAGCACCCCTGGTCTTTGGTCCAAAAATAAGGGTGGGTGGGTCCCATCCCCTGGATCCCCCAATGCAGCTCAAGTGGCATCCTTTCTTCCAATTTTTTCTCAAGAGATGAAATTACCTGTGGTGAAGGATCAGACAGGGTTCTGCCTGATGAAGATTTGGTCAGTTTACCACCCACTGGACATTTTGGTCGAGCAAACTTGAATTCTCTATCCTCTACAGTGTGGAAACTTTCACTTCTTTCTGTGTCATTATCCTTCACAGTATCAAAGTTCAATGCAATGTTCTCCTTGTCAGTAATGTGTCTATCTTCTCCACTTTTAACCTAATAACAGTAAATCACAACTTAGCAACACTGACCAAGGTTTTCAATAACCAATAAGGACGAAAGTAAGGAATAGCAATGTAGAATGATGTTTCCATGACCCCATGTCACCATTTTCCAGTTTATTTTCCTGCATTTTCCAATTTTGTGAATTTGAAAAAGATATGAAGTCATCGAAATGTCATTCTGTATAGCTGTTTCTTATTTTCATTCCTGTTACTTGTTTGTCAATAACGGTTTGTCAGATTTAATTATTCAGTTTTGCTTGTCTAAATCATAACTTCATAATAAATAAGTGTACTGTTGGTGGGGATAATAAACTGTTAATTTTTGCCAGTTATGAAATCTGATAAGGTATCTTGTTCATTTTTTAGGCAGGATTAATGAATTTTGAAAGCTAAATTGAAGGGGCTCAAGGGACCCAGGTCATATAAAATGTTTCTTTAACATCTCGACAACACCATGCCTTAATCTAAACTGCTCTCTCATCAAACACAACATAATCTTTTGAGAACTTACTGGCACAGAATTCCATCTTTTAAAAGGAGGTCGCCTGGGAAGAAAAACAACAAAATACATATTTAAGTTTCCCTAACACACTCTTTCCCACCGTTAACACCTCAGTTGTACTGGCTTTGAATAGCAGAGGGAAAGACTTCTGTACAGCCCCATACATTAATATTATACAGGGGTTTCAATAAGTTTTGAAATAGCCGTCTGAGCTTGCTAAAGTAAGCGACGACCTGATAAATTTTTTTTAATCATTTTAGTAAAATCTAGACAAAGTAGGCGGCGGTGAGAGGTAAATTCTGACAAACTAGGCGGCGATTTTCGCCGGTTGCCGGCTTCTAATGAAACCCCTGATTATACATGCACCACGGTCATACCAACCCTGTTCCAAAACTGAATAGAGATTGAGTCACAAAATGCACAACATAATATTAATGCATAGAGTTGTGCAGAAATCTTGCCTCAGCAGGGTTTCACATGATTAAGATCCTTGATATCTTTGACTTCATTAATAATTTTTGCTTTTGCTTTATTACTCATGAAAAATGAATGTTGAAAGTTAACCCTCTATGAAGTCCTCCAACGAGATTCTTCAATTTCAACCTCAAGAATTCACAAGTGAAGGAAAACAGAAATGACCGTTGAAACTGGCAAGAGTTTGTTGGTGTAGCTTATACCAGTGTGTCTGTAGATAATAAATGAACAGTCTTTTATTACAATCAATTTAACATTCTATCTAGATTCATTGAGACAACTGATAGTGTGATTTGCAAAACAATAGCAAAACACGTGCAGTGCGGAAACAGCTGGTATGAAAACCAAAGATTTAAATGATAGCGTTATACCAGACAAGTTCACGTGCAAAGGTAATATAAATTACTTCCATGAAAACGGGTTACCGAACGGCAATTGCTCACACAGATCATGCTACATTCTTTGAAGTTACATAGATTAATGCCATTCTAAATTGGGGTTATATAACTTGTAGTGTATAAAAGGGACTTGAATACAGAATACAACACAAACCTTTGCTTCCTCTTTTCGGCGTTGGACCTACACAAACAAGATAAACGTAGCGTGAAATTTTATAGTTTCCAGCAGGCTCATATTACCTCAAGAAATCACAACAACATCACAGGAGAAACCCATGTAACGGCCAGGCATGAAAGCTAACTGCACATTTTTAGAGGTTTTATGAACGATCTTCTCACGTAAAAAAAAATCCGAAATAAATTAACGTCAGCCGTTTGAGCGTTCGTCGTTGTGGAATAAAAACCTCGGTTACAAATTCATCGAAAGATCTATTATGGCGGTCTATTATAGCTCAAGAGAAATGCATCAATTGTTGTAAACAAAATGTAACAATTTCTAGAAGGAAACACGACTAGTATCTCACACTTATATGTATACATATATAGCTAAAGAACATGCAAAATACAAACGTAGTTGCACTTACTTTATAACTTCCATGGATGGTGAGTCGAAAGTAAAACCTTGTACATGTGGAGGAGAGTCGGGACAATAACCTAAAAAATAAACACCAACGGCTATGAAAGAAACGAATGGCGAACCTTTTTCGTCGTAATACAAATTTCCGTCGATTTCTAAGCTTACATAGAAAGCTTGAATTCAGTAAAGAGCGTGAAAATGTTATTCTTACCGGATTCGTTCGAGGCCGTAGAAAGAGACCTTTGGAAAGTTCCGCTTGCGTTCGGTGTTGAATCATTTCCAGACATCGACAGCTTTCTTTTCGGAGTCCTCCCTAAACTATAGAAGCAAAACGGAAAGAAAATATTAGAGACACGGTTTTATTTGCTAGTGAGCAACGGAATTACCGAGTAACGAAAAATGCCGTTCGATTTCCTCTACAACAATGCCGCCAGAAATGCCCGAAGGAAACGAGAGCAGAATCACGCTTACCTGTTCTCAAAATTCTTCGCCAACTCTGTTATTGGTGAAAGTACTGTGTTAGGAGCAATGTCCAGCGAATTTTTCCTTCGTGGAAGCTCTAACTCGAGATAGCTTCCAGCTCTGGGTTTCATCCCGGCCATACTGGGAAATGGACGAACACTCTAGGAGTCGAAGTTTTCAACTAGACACACAGCTCTAGCGCGAAAATAACGGCCAGTGGGCCCGTAGAAAAGTCTAAATGGCGTGGAAAGAAAGAGGGATGACTCTAAGCTACTGATACATGGGTCAAATGATTTTACGGCCAAGAATAAGAAGAAAGTGGACCGCTAAACCCAGCTTCAATGCAACCACGGCCTTTCAAATTTTCCCCCGCATTGCATGGTGAAAACATAATGCATGGCGCCAGCCAATCACAACGTTTTGTTTGTGGTTTCCTGGGAATCTCATTTTCGTTTTTCCCGCTTCGCAACACTTCCGGTTGGCCTCGTGTTCAGGCAGTGATCTCTCTCAGTGATCAAGCGTTTCTCAAAAATTAGGACATTTCGTGCCCAAAAAGTCAATTATCAAGCAATTACTGGCTTTTTCAAAGTTTTTCAACAAATAGCACAATTTTATAGCATGCCTTCTTAGAAGAATACAAATTAGAATCGATTTCTGGCCGAATGAACCTATATTAGTTTTCACCCGAAACGTCTCCTGGTACGCGTGTCAAGCGTAAGAAAGAGAAGACTTCAGCACAGTTATCCTGAGTCTCAGAGGGTTTTTTCGGCCTGATAAGTAATCGGCGAGGCCAAAAACTCTGGCACCCAGCAGTGTATCCGTCTCTTGGTGCATCCGCAGGTGTTGATGACAGCCAGTGCGCACAGCCAGTACTTAGGAACTGGGATAGTACTCTTAATTTTTGGCCAATGAAGTAGGATTCACTTTCAACCAGTGCCAAGTTGTTCGAAGCATAGTTAGCGCTAACCCACGTTAAATACCATGACATTCTATAGGTTTTAATACAACTTAATCAATGCTTAGCGTAGCCTGCAAACAGGCTCTCCGTATGGGTTATTCCGAGATTTGCTTTCTAATGGCGCGCGGTCAAAAGCTAGGGGATTGGGGCGGGTGAGAGAGAGGAGAGCCTGCAATGGTCCTTGTACGATTTGAGTATTTACGTTCAGATTCTGAACGTAAATTGCTGATTGGTCAGTTCGACTTGACACATGTCAAATAAGTGAGCAGAGGTATTTCAGTCACCGCGAACGCGGATAATTAGGGAGTTTAAGATTTTCGACGGCGACGGCAACGAAAACGTCATTTCAATACAACTTCTCGTTTGTGTAACTCTTTCGCGATTATTCCAATTTGTTTAACATGAAAAATGCTGGCGAGCTGGCCAGGGCCTAAATTACTATGAACGATGTGAAAGCAAAGAAAGAGAAAGAAAAAACATTTTGGTACATTTCTTTGCCGTCCTCTGCGAAACAACAACGTGAAATGACCAAATTTGGGGTTTGCTCGAGAACGTGAGTGTATGGTGACAAGTTTTTCTTTCTTTTTCTTTGCTTTAACATCGTTCATAGTAATTTAGGCCCTGGCCAGCTCGCCAGCATTTTTCACGTAGAATCTTAAACTCCCTAATATTTCTTAGCTCAACGAAGCTTTCTCGTCTTTGAATTTAAACGCGAATTGATCTGAAGAAAGAGCAATACCTGGCAATTAAGAGTCTCCTTAATGAAAAGGATGTACTAACCGTGTTGACTACAAGCATTGGAAAAAGCTTTGTGTTTCAAGTTTTCGCTGTGATGAAATCGCTGGATTCCTCGAGAACACCACTGCAGATCAGATGGAAGAAAATGCGAATTCTCTGAGGATTGAAAGCAGTGGAACTCGAAAGCTCAGACGTGTTTGGAAACCTCCCTCAGTTGCCTGATTTTTTACTTGCCTTGGCCGAAGCGGAGCGCCCTCGACCCACGAATGCAGGCGTTCCATAGCGGCAAATACACTTCACTGTTTTTCTTCACAACCAGTTTGTTCGAGAACGCTGCGAGCTCGTCAACGTCTCTACATTTCAAAATACATGTAGTGTCAAACTCTTAACTGGTGCAATAAGCGCGCATAGCTTTGTGTACAATAAAAGCATTTGCGGCTGCTTTCCCCCTCTTCGCGCCCGATTCTTTATTAGGCAAATTGTAGCTTTATCTTCAGGTGTTCTAATCATCACATCCCCATTCGAAGATAAAACTAAGACTTTCACGCTTGCGGTGTTGTCCGGAAGGTCGTCGATATTGAGATGTGCCAGGAGATTCGAATCGGATAATTGTGCTCCACTCTGACAAGGTTGATCGTTTTCCTTGCCAAGGAAGATTCAAAAACTACATTTTAAAATCCCTCTCTGGAACAAGGTTTGAAAACGTTCACAAAAGACCCCAGAGAGCCTTATTTTGTCCTCAACGAACACTTGCAAATTCTGCAAAATTCGTCAACCGATTTGACGCTTTGTGGTTTCCTTCCAGTTTTGCGTCGATATGTTTCGTTGGAGTTCATAACATAACAACTTACGCGTAAACAAGCGGACGTGCCGCAGAAAAGTTGTTTGACAGCTGCCTTGACCCAAAAGGTCATTTCCGGTTCGTTCTGATTGGTTCATTTCACTTTGATAATTTGACAGATCAGTCAAGCGGAAAAGGGGGCAGAACTCAAATCTTACAAAGACCATAGCAGGCTCTCCCTTCTCTTGCCCGCCCCAATCCCTGATCTTTGACCACGTGCCATTTAAAGAGCAAGTTGTCACGACTATCTCTCGGAATACCCAAATGGAGAGCCTGTTTGCAGGCTATGCTTAGCGCTAACAATGCTCTTGAGCAACTCGGCCCAGGACGTTAGCTGAGAACTCGGGTGGGCGCATGGGCCGGCGCATGGCCACACCTGTATATACGACGAGAGACCTCTGCTAGCAGGGAAGTATGTAAGGACTGGGCCATAACAAAAGTGATAAGGGGGGAGGGTGGCGCGGAAGAAAAGCCAAAAAAAATCATGCAGGGTAAAAGGACAAGAAAGACAAATCCGTGCAAATAAGAAGGGAAAGAAAAGGAAAGTCGTGCACCTGCAAAAAAAAATCCTGCACAAGGAATGGGCAACAAAAGAAGTCCTGCAAACTAAAAATCCTCCCCTCCCCCCCCACACACACACACACACATCATTTTTCTAATGGTCCGTCCGTCCCCGGGCACAAATGTTTAATCTTGCCGGCGTTTTTCGACCAATACAAAAAAACGTCTCGCTGAATATTTCCATTTCACTGCCAAAGGAACACGGCAAATGCACTTTTCTCTGCAATTTGATCAACGCTACTGTAGGTTAGAGAGGCAAAAAGCCCTTATTCCTTAGCATATAATTAGCACATACATCTTTGATTAATCGAGCCTATGCTTATATGTATTGTGCAAAGTGTTGAAATAAAATCCTACTACTGCTACCACTACCATGACCACGACAACTACCACCACCACTACCACCACCACCATCACCACCACCACTACTACTACTATTACTACTACTACTACTACTACTACTACTACTACTACTACTACTACTGACTAAAATTTCAATAATTTTTTAACAGGATTTAAGATTTTAACACCTTGTTCACTGTAGAAGGCGCCGTGTCAAAGGTATTTTTTCTGAGTAGTCCGCACCGACATTGATTCAGAATCCTTTGAGAAACTTATCTCTATCGTAATCATATAACCTCTTGCTTAGAGCGGAGTAGAAGCCTCCATTGATTCTGTGGTAATTTACCAAGTGCTCATTCGGATGGTGAATTTTCTTCTGAGGTTTTGTGTCTCTTTTGCCTTTAAACTAAGGTAAACCTAAAAAAATAATAATAAACTTTATTTATACACGGTTACAAATTAAAGCTGTAAGTTTGTGGAGGCGTGTGGGGAAATGCTGGTTGTAGGGGTGAGGGGAAAACCGGAATACCCGGAGAAAAACCTGTCGGAGCAAGGAAGAGAATCAACAAACTCAGCCCGTATGAGACGCCGGATCAGAGAATCGAACCCGGACCACTTTCTTGTGCTCTTACGTGGCATTTAGAGGAATAATCAGTAACACTTGTTGACTAAGAACTGGTATACTATATATAGAGAAGTAAACTACCAAGAGATTCTTCGGTTCTCTTTTGAAATCTTTATCAGAATACAAAGAAGAATATTGCTGTGTTTTATGCGACAAACCGGTCCTTTGTTGCCGTTGTGTCACCTGTGCACGGTTTGTCACAAGTTTGACCTTGTCCCCATTATCTGGTAGCCCCACTGAGCTAGAACGCTTGGGGTATAACTGGTACCTGATGTTTAGCAACACAACATATGGAAAGAAAGCCGTTTGAAATACATTTGAAACATGGATTTTATAACAAGAAAAGAGTTCATCGCTATATATTTCTATTTTGTTCTGGGAGAGTTATTCCGTCTCACCACAGCAGCAGCCGCGCACCATGGTAACGTAAGCAGTTAAGACGTAATGGAATAATTTTTTTAGGTTTTTATTTATTTGTTTCGTAAATATTACAAACACCATACAGTTCCAAAACACTATACAATAAAAATTTCAACTGAAAACAATAAAGAAGAAAACACAGAAAAAAAACAAAAAGTGGCTTTGAAAAAAAGCATTGCTTTCCATTTCTCATTATAGGTATCTAAAGCGTTCTTTTGTTTATTTTGCTTACTGTTTTATGTTACCCACGTTTGGTAACCATATATATATGAATATTGTGGGCAAATTTAATGAGTTACAGAATCCTCTTATCTTCTAGAAGGTAAGAAACCTCATCCTTTTAGGAAAAATAAATACAGCTTTTAAAGACCCTAGAGCTCTCTTAGATTATTTTTTGAGACAATAAGCCTAATACAATTATTTGAAAAAACACGTGGCTGGTTGACTCTCTTTAAAGAGGCAGTATCAAGAAGATTTTCGTGACTTTTGCTCAAAATGCACTAAATTCTAGCTTCACGCTCTTTGATAATATTCGAATCCTTTCTACATCGCTAATTCCAAGAAACAAAGTGAATTAAGAATGAATGGACGAACCGAGATATGTTAAAATCCATTTTTAGAGAATTGCATTGCAACACGAAAATTTAATTCAAACTTGAAAACGTCGGCCCGACGTTTTCAAGTTTGAACTGATCCTTGTCTCGGTTGTCTGCCTCCGAAATTGTACATGAGTATAATGGTAGTCTTTACACTAGGCTGTTAAGTAAGACTTAAGAGTTCCTAAGTTTTCCTTTACCAAAATATGAGTGTGAAGACCTAAGTAAAATCTCAAGTCCCTTTACTTTGCATCTCATTAAAGTCGGAAAGTTGAAACGATTCAAGAAAGTTTCAAGTGACTTGAAAACCATGCTTACAACCGACTTAGCCAACTTGTGGTTTCTTTAGGCTTGGGGAGGGCGAAGAATGTCAGTCATTCTTAATTAACTGCCTGGGAAAATAAACTTATTAAAGTTATCTTTGAAGTAAAAAACATCACCTGTGTGTGAAGCGATAAGAACATGTTAAGAAAGAAACATTTACTTGAATCATCAAAAATTTACTCGCCTTGAAATATTCCTAAGTTTAATTTTCCTCTAGTGTAAAGACTACCAATTTCTTTGCATTACAGTAAACCTTTAAAGGAATTTTAACCATTACTTTACCGTTGGCATCAACCGAAAAGGAAATTTTTGATTTTCAATGTGCTACTAAAAATTAGGGTCGTAACGAGGTATATGGGATCAGGGATCAAAGGCCAAAAAAAGGGTGGGATCCGGGATCACAACCCCCGGGATCGGGATCAGCGGTGTTTTTCATTGGATCAAGGATCAGGGATCAAAATTCTCATCACTTTTGGAATCAGGGATAAAAAATTTGGGTAAAATTACGGGATCAGTGATGAAAAAATATACACACATGTACCTCGTTACGACCCTGAAAAATAGCGTTACACTGCCCCTTTAACTTGTATTAGTGGTGAAGATGTCCGACGAAAATCAAGCACCGTGAATTGTACTTCGCTGATTTTAGGAAGCATTTGGTATTTATACCGAGAGCTCGATGAACCTGGAGGGAGGGATGATATCAAGACCCTCCACGTCCATATGCTTACTCCGGCAAAAACATTGTCGTCATTCTCTGAAGAAATGCGCTTTATTCTCTAGCTGTGTACAACAGCGGAAGAACTTACCATTTTATGTTCATTCGTCGCAGACACAGTTAGCCTCGTATTCGCGGGCGACATCAGCTTCTCGGACCCAGTCCGTTCTGATGTCCAACGCAACTTGTGCAGCTACAATGACACCTTGACTCAGCTTAGCCGATACATCAGAGAAGCTGACATCGCAATTGGTAACCTAGAGTCATCGTATGTTCCGAAGAAAGCGATCTCAGATAAATATAGAGGAGGAAAAATGATTTTTAAGTGTGCGGAAAGGAAAACTGCGTCTGCTTTAAGGTTGGTACATCCAACAAAAAAATCCCTGTAGCAAAGAAACGTTAACAAGAACGAAAAAAGCAGGATTTCACCCACAGACTCAACACTGAGTTAGAATCATCTTGTACAGTATGATAATCAGCTACCCAGTAGGCTTTCATTTGAATGGTCAACCGTAAAAGATTTCATCCACAGACTCAAACGCTAGAACAACCTTGTGCAGCATAAAATACGGCCACATAGCTACTCGCGGTCGTTTTCATTTGAATGACCAATCAGAAAAGATTTCATCCACAGACTCAAAAGTTAGCACCACCATGAACAGCATCAAAAACATCCTAATAAGAATGTACTATTCAGTTGCTTTCATCTGATTTTTCACACCATAAATTTTCACCTACAAACTCAAACCCACCATGAACATAGAATACAATCTCGTACCCAGAGCCCACGTGTCTTTTGGTCAGCAAAAGACACGTGGGCTCTGGGTATGAGATTGCATAGAATACAGCCCCACAGGAAACTGCTCATGTTCAGTAGCTCTCTTTATCGGTTACAGGTTCGCGGGTTTTGATGTGATGACCTTAGCAAACAACCACTTGAACGATTTTGGTGAGCTTCCCGTTAATTATACAGTGAATGCTTTGAATGAAGTCGGAATCAAATCAGTTGGTGTTAGTTACGGACCTTATGACTCGCATCAGGTAAAACTTGAATTAGTCTATATAGAGTCATCAGTTCTTAACACCACAATTGTACTGGACAGGAGAGGGCTGGAGATGCTAGTCACCACTCCTCTCTCCGTAAACTCTTCTTTCTTCTTTGTCCTGCATGGGAAATATTTCTCATATTTTTTCTCCTTCTTCTTTTTATCGCTCCTCTTCTTTCTTTCGTAATTCAAAAATATAGGAAACTAAATGATAAGAAAGCTGCAGCAAATGAAAACGCTCAGTGGGTTTGTCTTGACAACCCAATTATAAAGTTCGGCGTGGAATTGACTTGACCGGATATTCAGTTATTCCGGAATCCTGAGTGCTTATCAAAGTGACTTCTATTTTTTTATTCTTAGGTTCCTCTTATTCTGGAAACAAAATCAATAAGTATCGGAATCTTAGCTTACTGTTTCACACAAGGAGGTCAAAGAAAAAAAATCTCCTGTAAGAAAATTCGGAGTGCTTTTAAAGCAGGGCCTGCTATTTACGAGAGTGAGTTAGCCAAGCAAGATGTTAACAGATTAAAGGTAAGAAATCATCAACCGCTTGCCCATCATGATTTACTGGGGAAAACTTCTCTCACTTTGATTTCTACTACCTGTCAATATGGTTACTTTGAAAAATTGAAGAGTAAGAATGGACTGTCGGCCAATAACCTTAATTAGTGACGTGTTTTAATTAGAATACAGACACACGAGTTCAACCATATAACTGTATAAATTTTCGAGTTTGCTGCCTTCTTTGTTCACTGATACAGGTGAGAAAGCTGGGACTTTAACCCCCCCCCCCCCCCCCCCTTTGGTCTTAGTTTTGGTGGCAGACGATGTAGGACCTAGGGTTTGTTACGTAGGGTATGATGAAGTACCACAGGAACTGTTACCGCTCCATTAGGTAGTGTACACCCAGCAGCCAGTTTCTCCGTTGGTTTCTGTTACGAACTGAGCGTTCTGTGGAGAAACAGGTGGATAGCCCACCACTCACACTTCACGTAATCATTAGATGTATTGTGTATAGATTGTATAGGGATCTTCCACTTTCCCTACTATTTTTTCATGTGAGGTGAAGGCTTGACGGCTTAAAGGAAACCCACACTATTACAACAAATTGCCCTTCACTGAGATCCCAAAATTTATTTTATATTACGTGAAAATCTCTTTTAAGTGTACAAAACGCCTATTTTCAAACTTTAAAATTCCCGAGCGCCGCCATTTAAGACTTCATAACGTTAATTTGTTGCAGCTATTGTCAGGAAGTAAATAAAGCGGAAAATCTCTGATCACGGAACAATTGGCCAACCGAATGGCGGCGCCCGGGAAGTTTAAAGGTGGAAATAGGCGTTGTTTTACACTTTGATGTTATTTCCAGTTTAAAACATACTTTGGAATCTAGCAATTATTTCCAACAACTTAGCATCAATTTATCCTAAGAGCGGAGGTTCCCTCCCGCAGCACAGTTGGGCTCGGCAGTCTGGTGGTCCAACCGGGTGGCAGTCTTTAGAGCGGAAAACGTAAAAAGCACGCGTAAAACAACCTCGTTCCCAGGGCCTTTTCTCTGACTTGGGGGCGGGTCGGACGGGGTCGGGCGGGCCGGTCTTTTCCCGACCCGCCCCTAAGCCAGGGAAAAGGCCCTGGGAACGAGGTTACGCGTAAAAGACAAATAAGAATCCGTGAACTGTGATGCACAGAACGGCTGCGCAAGCACCTTTTCGCCCTGAATATACTGAACTAGACTAGAACTAGTCTCTTCTGGCGGTTCCAAGGTCGATTCAAAAGACTTATGGTGACGGAGCTTTCGCAGTGACTGGTCCACGGATGTGGAATGCTCTGCCCATTCATATGAGACAGCCTCATATTTCTTTAGCTACTTTTAAGAAACGTCTGAAGAGTTACCTTTTTAAAAAATAGGCAGTCTATGACTGCATGTGGCTCAGGTTGAATAGAAAAACCAAAAGGGTATTGTGTACTACAAAAGGAAAACAATAGAATTAGAGTTTAATTTAATGTAGTAATTGTTTTACTGGTTTTTGCGCACGACCCTGTACAGCTGCATTTAAATTTCAGGACAAAAGACAGCAATTTATTCATTTAGATTTATTTATTGTTGTAGCTTTGAAAATAAGCCTTAATCATATGCGTGAAAGGGGTTTGAATTTTAATCTAGATGGTTACGCTTTCACTCACTCAACGCCATGACATAGTGGCGAAAGTCTTCCCAGAAGGCCTTTCGCCACAAAAAGCTTTTTTTGTAAATACGCTCTAATTTTATCTGATTTATGTTTTAATTATCTTTTTAATGTAGTCATTATCTTTTTAATATAGTATTGTAAAGGGCCATAGTGCAGTTAGTGGATATGGCGCTATATAAATCTATTTATTATTATTATTATTATTAAATGTTTAAAATTATTATCGTTATTGTTATTATATTAATGATGATGATGACTTTTAAGGAGTAATTTCTTCTACCATATACATGTAACATTCGAGTT
The DNA here is from genome assembly GCA_948470475.1 of Galaxea fascicularis. Taxonomy (NCBI): domain Eukaryota; kingdom Metazoa; phylum Cnidaria; class Anthozoa; order Scleractinia; family Euphylliidae; genus Galaxea; species Galaxea fascicularis. Next base: position 2,657,800 of record OX419336.1, on the reverse strand, counting down.
TTGTTTCTCAATAAAGTTTGATTTTATTTATTATTATTATTATTATTATTATTATTATTATTATTAGACGTTAACAGGGGGACTTATTGTCTCGTCAGTTTTTGATGCTTATAATAATAATAATAATTATTATTATTATTATTATTATTATTATTATAACAATTTTTAATGGTAAAAAGAAACAAATACATCTTTCACAAAGAAAAAAATTTTAAAAAAACGACTCCCTACGATTGAAATAGGCAAAAAGCAGTTTTCGATTACAGTTACATGTCTTAATAAGCATTCCTCAAATGACTAGGACACTTTTGATTACTTGTGTGTTTCTGGAAATGAGTTTCAACGATGAGGCAGCCGTGTCATGGTCTGTAACTGCTTTTGCAAATAACAAAAATGTTTCATAAAACATGGTTAAGAACAAATTAAAAATAGTTTAAAAAAATTTGTCTGAAGAAAACTTTGTGAAGGAGCTCTTAAAAACTACATCATGACTCCTTCTTGGATTTCAATGCCAATATCAATGTTCTTAAAATCACAAAAGGCTTTTCTTCTAGCTCTCGATCCTCTAAGACAGATTAGTGCGGATCCTAATAAAGCGAAGGATGTCCTTGCTCTTACTCAGGAGATTGTTTTGGCATAATCTTCTCCTTTCTTGATGGAGATCAGCTGCGCCAGTCTGCTATGGTATTGCAAGCACTCCTTTCCCATACCGCCCATTGACGTGAAAATAAGGGGTGTGAAAGGTCTTTGTTCAATGTCCAAAACCCTCCTCCTGGCGTTCTAGCTCCTGTGCCTTTCTTTTGTATTCGAGCACGTCCTCGTTCATTTGATCCGTCCACTTCACCTTTGATTTTCTTGACATCTTATGGTGAATGTACGCTTCGCGATATTTTCATCTAATTTCGAGTTTTATGCCACGAATTTTGGACCAAAACCCTCAGTAAAGTCTAATAAATGTTCCAATGGATACATATTGAGGGTTAAATGGTTGATGAGGATAAAAAGAATAAAATGTTGTTTTAAAAAATAGTGGAGCAAGCCGTGACACGTCCGTTCACCTAAAAAAAATATATAATAATAATAGTTCTTATTATTATATTAATGTTTTTTATACTTCGTCCGGTCCCACTCTCCCTCGGTGCTTTGTGAAAGGGATGGCCATGGTAGATAATTTTCACGAGAGCCGATGACTCTGAATTCATCTTTATTCTTTCTTGCAGGCAAAAAATGTGGACGTGCTCGTTGTCTTAATGCACTGGGGTGCAGAATACTGCCCTCAAATGAATCATTTACAGGAACAAACAGCTCGACAGCTGACGTCCCTTGGTGTTCATCTTGTCATTGGTTGCCATCCGCACGTCATGCAGCCTTACAGTTACCATGACAACCAATTTGTTGCCTACAGCCTTGGAAATTTACTTTTTGCGCATGAAATGACTCCAGAAAAATTTAAAGTAAGTAAACACACCTTTCAGTTGAACAATAACAATCCTTCTCCGGTGACTTTTTTTTTTTCTTATTCCCATGCTCTTAACATAATGACCATGAGAATACAGTCAAACCTGTATTAAGCGGTCATCCTTAGGGAGTGGCCAACTGACCGCTTATACATGTTGACTGTTTCACCAACCCAAGTGCTAAGAGTTAATAAAAAAAAAAAAGATAGCGACAACGCGAAGTAGCCATCGCATGACAAATTGACCTCAAAGAGTTTTCTGCCTCTATTTAGCTAAAAGAATAGAAATAAATGACCGTTAAATGCCACGCATCATATATCAAGAGCATTAGTGTCAAAACAGTGATCGTTAAGTAGAGGTGAGTAAAATGAAAAATAACTCCTTGGAAGCTGGGAAAGGTGACCGCTACCGCTTAAAAGAGGTGACCGATTAGTTTTACAGTAATTAAAGGAAACGATTTCCGGGACTTTGGTAAGTGACCACTTAATGAAGGGCGACTGCTCAAATCAGGTATTGGCCTCTGTTTAAATTGTTGACAAGAAAACACCTTTCCTTGTGTTTTACTGATGCTTTTATTTATTCTTCCAGAAACCGTATTTTTCAATGAGTGCTACCAAGTATGGACGCCTTATTCGTGCAGAGATTTCAAGGTCGGTACTTCTAGATTTGAGACGAAAATACCTTCAAGGGTGAAAAGCAGAGGAAATAAAATTTTGATTCAACAGGAAGAAATCTGAAAATCTTCAGCAAGCTGATTATCATTGCTTTTGAACCTCTCTTATATTTTTTCTCACATAGGCGAGGACTGATCAGAGTTCAGTATCTACCTTACCATATCGGGCTGAATAAAACCAACCGTTGTCTACAACCAACACCACTTAACAGCAAGGGCTGGATAGACGTGTGTGGACCCACAGACTCCAAGTGCTTACGACAATGAAATGACACTTCCGGAAGTCGCTTTTCAAGGATTCTCCTTACTAGCCCTTTACATTTTCTTGTACATTAGTTAAAGTGCCTATAACCCCAAATATTTTTTTCGCTAAAATAAATCTTTGCACTTGTTCGAAACGCATTGTGGCATTTTTTTTCCTTTTTTCAACAAATCTTGACTTTTTATAGGCTTCTAAACTGAGCATCATTTGTTTCACGACCGAGTCAGAAGGGGCATGGGTCTATTCCCGATTTGACGTCACAAACTGATTTGCATCGCATTAATTCTTTGTAAACATGCATGCAAAGTAGATTTTGACGTCAAATCGGGAATAGACCCATTCCCCTTCTGACTCAGTCGCGAAACAAACGATCCTTGCTTTTTCGTAAGTTTTGAAGCCTGTAAAACGGCGGGAGTTATTAAAAATAGGAAAAAAAGGTCGCTATGCGTTTCAAACAGGTGCAAAGATTCATTTTGGAGAAAAAATAATTTGGGGTCATAGGCACTTTAAGAGAACTTGGAGTTACATCAATCAAGATAACACCCTGTTGCTGATAAGTTTGTCTATTCTCACCACCTCTCTGATGGATAATGTAACGATATTGTACGGAGAAGACGTATGCTTATCACTTCTGGGAGTAAAAGGGTTTTGATGTTCTTCTCTAAAAATGATTTCCTTAACGAATTATTAACATCCGTCCTCAGTTCAACAGCCTCCGGCTCAATGCAACACCAGCGATGCCTATTTTTCAGTTTGTTCGCTCTTTTCACCCTCCCCACCCTCCGTAATTGTTTTCATAGCCCCACTCCACACCGGAGAGGAAGATTTCTCAGAGTTCGCAATGTTACTTGTCTGGGCGCGCGGTTTCTGATTAGCAGTGTCCTCGTCTAACTTGGAGTGAATTTCCTCCATTCTCTCGTCAGTATAAGTGTGGTCGGGTAGTCTCCCTAACCACCTCAACATACTGAAATGAAGTTAAGCAATAAACTCAACAGATGGTCTTTTTTTTTCGAAAGTTCAATAATATACTTGTTTTGATCAATTCTTTTTTTAACAGGTTCTGGAACGGATGGTGTTAATTTTTAGTTCAATGTTGCCTTACGCTTTACACGAGGTTTTTAAGATTAAGCTTTCAAAATTGATTAAGTTTGCATTTCTTTTCAGCTGCATCGTGCAGATGCCGTTGTGATAGGTTTTTCGCGCGCTTTCCAGCCGGGCACCGATAGGTTGGCAAACCTCAGGCCATATTCTCAACTAATGAGAAGTAAAAATAAACGCAAAACTAATTGTGACCTTGTTCGCAAGTTTTTCCAGACCTTGGCTTGGAATTCATGTTATCAGTGATTGGTTCACTGGATGTTTGCGCCCAATACGATTTGTTAGAGTAATTACTTTGGTTTTGGGTTTTACACTCTCAATTGTGCAATATTCTTTCTCCAGAAACGGAGTAAATTCAAAATTGGAAAATAAATGAAAATTTGTCACGGCTAAAACTTTTAATCAGTAAATCACGTTGCGGAAATAAGCTATTTATTGTGTACTGTATTTTAGCAATAAAGGATACACATTCTCGTTTATCTCTGCATCTATGATGTGTCTGTAGATAAACTGGTCTTTAAACTTCTGTATTTCCTCCTAAAGCAACGCAAAAAAGTCACAACAGCACATTAACGGTAGTCGAAAGATTGTTGGGGTGTAATAATTGAACTCAACTGTGAGAAAACTAACGGGTTTGACCGCAGATTCTCCAGCTGACGTTGGGAGCAGGTCAATTGTGGGTGCTCCCAACGCCAGTGACTTCATTGCTCAGTTAGTTAGAGCATCGCACCGGTATCGCGAGGTAACGGGTTCAAACCCTGTTGGATACCTGAATATTTTTCAAGCTTCTTTAGGCAATTGCATAAGTTGCCTTTACAACTGCGACGACCATTTTTCATTTCGTAACCTCCATTGTCGTTTTTCAATACAACTGACCTCGTTTTCATCCCATTCCATGGTCTCGTGTATCCCATCATCCCCATAACGCCGATTGTAAGCTTCAAAGTGAACCTGCAAGTGAAACGGTTTAGCTATTGCCCCATATAACAGTATTTGAGAACCAATTTGAGCTGAGCAGTATTCAGCCGTTGTTGAAAGAAATTCCCGTTTGCTACAGTTTTGCTTTGCCTGCTTTTTTTGTCATTGGTTCTAGCCCAAGTATCAGGCGTTTCTAGGGTGGGGAAGGCAAAAAGAGCGAGAAAGGAAAGGAAGAAACGCCTGACACAAACAGCTTCTCAGAAGCCTTCCACCCCCAGACAGCGCGTGTTATAATTAGCCAATCAAAATCACTTCCGGTAACTGTCATGTGTCATGAGAGTAAACTTCAATATGGCGTCTCGCGTCTGTAACCCCTGCGCTGGAAGCTTGACTTCCGGTTGACTCACGTGACGTTTTATTGTCTTTTGACCAATTAGCGTAACATCCAGAATCTGGGTGTTGGACACAAGCGAATCTATGGCTTTGTGTCAGGCCCTTCTCCTCTTCCTTCCCCTCGTCCCCGCTTCCCCGATAGGGCCTGATACTCAGGCTACATTGGTTCCTAAACCTCGCGCCACTTTCTCAACCAATAAGAAGCAGAAAGAAAACCAATCTTGCCTTGCATGCATTCGTTCTTTGCGCTTGAATGCGCTTTGAATTATGATTGGTTCATTGCGCTCTCAACGGTAGTTTTCATCGACCAAACCATTTAATTCAGTGATCTTATTTCAAGATCTCAAATAAAATCCGCTTCTGCTTTGTTCTAAGTTGCTGTTGGCTTCCAGAAGCTTTCCGCAATTGTTTTGGCTTGAAAGTTGATCTCCACAATGGTACACAAATTAATGAAGATCGATCTTGTGATTACCTGGTCAAGCACAAGCCCCACTGCTGGTGCTTTTGGTATATCCACCTACAAGACAACATGAAACCTGTGTTATTACAAAAGAAAATGTACATTAAGAATAACCAAACTACATGGTTTGGTGTTTTAACACGGAGATGGATGCATACTTTCTTTTCTTTCCTTGCCAGTTCAAATGTACTCAAGGGCGCAACTCCACGAACGATAGCCAGTGCTAGACCTGACAGAAATGCAAACAAAAGTAAACAAACTGAAAAGAACTAATCCCTAGTTTATTTGACTATTGCTGGCACTCCTTAATTATTATTGAAGCGTTTCTATGTCAGGAAATAACGGTGGAGGATCAGAATAGTCAAGCAGTTCTTCCAACAAACTATTCACTAAGTTTAAGAAACTAAAGGCCCGTGCAAACTGGCGTACAAGAAGTCGCAAGTTCAACTTTATGATCACACAGACCTGCTGGTTTACTCGCAAATGAAGACAAGTTGCCAAAAGAGGCCATCTTGAAAACCCTGATGACATATCATGCATTTCACCGGCTAATGGTTTGCTACAACGATCGACATGCGATCAAATTAGTTCTAATGACTTGTGTTGGGTGGCCAAACAATGAAAAACTTGCATTGACTTCAATGAAAATTTGTTTCGGGCCAAAGTTAAAGGAAGAAACTTCACAGCCGGCACAAGGGTTTCTGATGTCCTGGCCAAACAGACCCACGTTGAACACTCCAATCCACTTTCAACGCTGACTGGCCCGTCCTTGGGAGCACAAATCTACAAGTGTATCCATTCAAAGCTTGACGCCATTACTTCTGCAAGAACTAACACCTCACCTATCATTTTTCGGATTTGATGCAGCATAAAACTTTGCCCTTTGACTGTCAAGCTGATAAATTCCCGACCATTGTTCTCAAATGGCTTTCCACACTGAAGAGGATAAGCATAAGTGTGAATTCATTTCAACTTATAATACACCAACCCCAGGCGTGGAGGGGGGGTGGGGGGGAGAATGTACTCCAGATTTCTAGTGATATGAATGATCAAAGGATTTTGGGGGTTTGAAGTTTTTGATTCTGGGATTCATTTAGGTCGGAAAATTTTGCAAGTATTGTTTGTGTGGCTTGATTTAAGTAGGGATATTTTTGGGGTATTCAAAGCAATCTAAAGATTTGTGGTAATGCCCCTGGGGTAGTTCCCGTGTATCCCAGCTGCATAGTTCTGCAAATAAAGTACAATCCTTTCTAGAAATTTTTAACGCTCAGAGATTCTGCAGGGGATTTTCTGGGGGTAAATTTTTGGTTCTGGGATTTTTTTTTGGAGGGGGGGGGGGTTGATTTTTGCCCCCATTCAATAATCTTTATTCCCATCACCTGAAATGCAGAGTATCCATGCCCCTCACCTTGGACATAAACACACGTATTCGACACGGTCAATTTAATTCCTATTGTTATCTTACCTTGAACTTCATAATATATCTTTTCGCACTGGCATCATTGAATTGCCTGAGAGTAAGAAAAGCACTTAAATGTGAAGCACAATTCTGCTACAGGTACAGTGTATGTGGGTATGAAAATTGAAAACATATTCTCCAGCTTAATATCCCTTTATGCCTCACTGTACCAGCAAAATACAATACCTTCATTAGCTGAAAATAATCAATTCCTTTTTGCTAAATAACAGTAAGATATAAACACTGATTGTTTCATGGTAAAGCAAGTATCTAGGTGTTTTTCATATAAAAGTTTAGGCTGGGACCTTGATAGAAATTAAAGCTTTCATTTGCAAAACGTTAGGTTTCTTTGTTTTCAAAGCTTTCCAGCAAAGAAAGGAAAGACTGCACGTCTTGCTTTACTATTCAATCAAACATTTACTTTATTTAGCTTTTCTGTTATTGTTGAAAACTTCATTAGCATTTCTGTTGCTATGCATTGCCATTTATGTACATAGGAATGCACAAAAATACTGTTGTTGTTATTGACATAAAAAAAAACATTTTGTTTATAAGAATGTATTCTCACTCACTTGCCTGATGTAAAGTTGTGATAGCTGTGAGTTCCAATGTATTTTGAAAAAACTTCATTCACTTCTTCAATCTTCTCTTCTGAGGATTGACAGGAAAATCATGAAACAAATCAAAGAATGAGCCACATTCAAAACAAGGGAATGAAACTTCAGACATATTGAGTAGTTCCAAAACTATGTGGCAATACACATACATTAGCATGCAAAAAATACAACAGAAAAAAGTAGAAAAAACTCAATCAGTTAAATGAGTAAACTTGACTAATAAAACAAGTCTGAAAAGCTGAGAGCCATGCATCTTACCTGTAACTCTGTAGTTTGCTGTTGTCTGCTGTAAAAACAATGGAGCAAATACTTTGAAGGCCAATTGTGCTGTGATTCAATTTTATCCTTGGTTTAAAGTTTATTTTCCTTTGTTTCAAACTCATTATCATACAATACCATATGCCAAAACAAAGGAAACTAAATTAGCAAAAGCAAAAGTTTTTTAAAGAAAAGAATGGAGCTAAATTGGATTTTCCAGCAGGGTTCAAAATAAAATCAGAGCTTTTAGCCTGAATTTATAGGCTTTTTTTCCCAAGGTTGATTTTTTCGCTGATCAATAGATGTAATAATTTTCTATTGCTTCCGTGAAAAATCACCGGCAAGTGTGACCAAAGTGCCGGCTGTCACCGGCAGCAAGCTATTTTGAACCCTGTCCAGAGGGGTGCAGGTTGCAAACCAAAAAACCCTCTGTAAGGTGGGGGGAGGGGAATGGATACTTATTGGAACCATACAATATTATTTAACAAATGAATGAACATTCACAACACTTGTATGCACATGAATTTATAACACATACAGAATGGAGGTTTGTTCTCCAAAAGAAGCACAAGTAAGCCATTCAAACACCAAGCAATGCAAAAGACTTACATAATCTTTAGCAAAAGCATACGTGGGGGTGAGATATTCATATGTCCTTGCAGAGCAATTTCTTTTTGCATCAAAACCTCTTGTTGCTCTTTTCATTGCTACAAATAAAGATAACAGTTCAAATGAGATTTGGAAATATTGCAAATAACATGAAAACTGTCAATGATTAGAACTCACCAACAAGTCGTATTTCAGGAGGCAAGTATTCATTGACCTTAGGTACAATGCTCTGTTCTGGCACCATTTATACCAAAAAGAAAGAAATATATATATGTTAACGGGTGACATTATCCAAAAATCAAGTGTTTTACTCAATGTGCTTGATAAACACAAGTATAGAATTTATTAAAGAAGGAGTGCTCATCTTTAAAGACACAACTTGTCTAGCGGCAGAGACGCCTTTATCAGTCCTCGCACATCTCTGAAATGAAATCTAGCAAAGGAAAACAACCCTTGTTAATATTAGAAGCTTACATAATTTTTTTGCTATTAACTGCTCTAAATATTACATTAAGAAGTCCCAGAAAATACCGATAGCTCCACGTAAAGGGTCCATGGAAATTTCAAGGGGGAGGGGGCGGGGGGTGACAAAAGCAAATGTCTTAGAAGAAAAGTATGGAACTAAATTGGAATTTCTGGAGGGGGTGGGAGTGCAAACCAAAAACCCTCCATGGAGGGAGGGAGGGGAATGGATATTTTGTGGAACCAGATATTTGTTATAAGTTTTGTTACAATAGAATACAATGAATACTATATAAATTTACATGTAAACAGTTGTGTAAATGTGCAAATGTCACATCACACAGCACAAAAACTTAACATCTTACTTTGCCCAGGCAGGCCTTTCCATCTTCAGTTATTGCCTCAGCTTTGTACAATGCATTCAACAGTTCCTCCTCAATAGTTTTCACTCCTGGATTACTTAAGATGACATAACATAGTGGTCAGTATTAATTATGTAAGCTGTGTAGATTCTTCAAACTTTTAATCCATTTTCACAGTGACTAGCCGCTCAATTCCCTCAACACAAATTTATTGCTCAGTATCAGGCTACATGTATGTGATGCTCATATTTTCTCTTTCCATTTGAGCCATTGAAAGGTTGGCAGTAAATTGACTTGGAAAATACAACTACACCTGTAGATGGTAAGTGATATATATTTTTGTTAAATCAGGAAGCTTGGGTTATAGAAGCAAACCAGACCAGGAGATGCTTTCCAGAATTGAGCACAGCATGATCACGCTCTTAAAACAATGATGTTATATCAAAACAAAGCAATAAACAAAGATAACAAAGACTGGATCATTCAGTGGGAGAAAGCACTATGGCCCGTCTTGTCACCAGGCAGTTACTGAATAAACCACAACCTGGCAAAGATTAGGGCTGAGTTTTATTTTGTCCACAAAAACAAAACACAGCTTTAGGTTAAGCAAGAGCTGTGCTACACACTGAAGTGGACCTTCTAAGTACTTTGTACAATAACAATATTGTATTAAGTTACAATAGCCATGTTTCCAAACAAAATTTATTAACATTGACAGGGGATTGTTTGAGCAACACTATGTTAAACTTCAAGTCTTCCCAATTTTTTATCCTATGGAAATACAAATGTTGTTCAATATCCCACTTTTTTTCTACAATGTGCCAGACCTATGCCATACAGTACTTCCCAGAAAAATTGTGGACTCTCCTGATTCCCAGAAAAATCTCCAGATTCCTCAAATAATTTCGTTTTTCTCTCAAAACAGGCCTTGTTAGATACTGCACAATAAACTATAAGATATCTACAGTGCTCAACCTTAACCTTTTAACAAACTTGTCCAAGGACCAGTACAGTCTAAAATGTACTAGCCAGGTGTCATTAATTGGTAGCCAAGCATCAGTGACCTCTTAAGACCAATACTGTGATAGTCGATCCTGTATCAGGTTGTATTTTTTTTTTTTGAATCAACTAAACTCAAAACTGTTTGAATTTCTCTTTATTAATACTATCTCCAAAACTCCTCTATTACAAGTAGCCCAGCAGCTAGCAGTTCTCACATTTTACTAGCCCAAACCTGGTCCTGGGCTAGTGGACAACTGCTAAGGTTGAGTACTGATCTATCAAAGTCCTACTGCAAGTCCAAGGCTGTGCTCTAAGAAAAGTAGTTGGGCGCCCAAACCTCTAAACCCTTGAAATCCAGGGCGCCCAGCATATAAGTTTGGCGCAAAAACTAATATTTCCTGGTCGCCAAATGGCAAAAGTAAGTCACCAGGGGCGACCGGGCACCGCTAGAGCACAGCCCTGAAGTCCCCCCAAGACAAATCAATAGCAACTCACATTTGCATGCCATTATAACCTGCTCCACAGTATGACAACAGCAGGGCACACTTCTTCTTGTTAGGAATAAACGTGCTTGCTTTCTCATTTGTGGCTACATGCACCTAGTGCAAACAATAAGAAACAACTAAAAAATGTTTTCTTGTCTAAACTTCAACCATCCAAGTTGGAATTGGCTTTTAGACATATTCAGCTTTTAAACTGGATGGATAATAGTTAAGTATAGAAATCTTGTGAGAAATCTTGATCTAGATATGTCTCATACACATAACAAGCTTGCTGTATTCTGTCACTGGAAAAGCTGGAACTTTGTGGAAGGCAGAGCAGTTCTCTGATTGAAAATGTTTTTAAAGTGAACATGAACCCAAACTATTATTTTCCACTAAAATAAATCTTTGCACCAGTTCGAAAAGCATTGCATCCTTTTTTGTTTTGTTTTTTATTTTTTTTGCAAAATGTTGGCTTCTTTAGGCTTCAAAACCTTATGAAAAAGTAAGCATCATTTAGTACACAACTGAGTCAGAAGGGCGTCGATCTATTCTTGATTTGACGTCAAAAACTGCGACTCAAATCAGTTTGTGTCATCAAAACAAGAATAGACCCATTGCCCTTCTGACTTGGTCATGTACCAACCAATCAACCACGCTGCAGCAACCAATCAGAAGCGACATAAAGCCATAAACTAATTACTGTTACTGTTTGTGGCATATATAGGGTGCATTCCTTTGCGATGATCCAGATCAGGATCAATGATCTTGTTCTGATCATAATCCTCATCTGCATCATCCCAAAGGTACGCACCCTTCGTTTTCTCGCGCGTGATTGGTTTTTTACTTAAAACACAACAACATTAATTAAAATTAATATTTCTAGTGTTAATCAGTTTTTGGATTTTCACAGTAACATTGCACGCTCAACACACCTTATCGTCAGCTTCTGTCGTTTTCAGTCTCTTGCTTGAGGCATCTTCTTCTTCCTTCGAGCTACCATCTTGAAGGGGTCTTTTCAAACTTCCAGTGTCTTCACTTACAGGAGAGGCTGTTGATAGCTCCTCTTCAGCTTTGCACGTGGAGTCACAGTCCGACATTTTGATTGAGTTTGGATGACGACAGTTTGGCGTTGGTGCCTTTGACAGTTGACAGTATTTTCTTCATAAACAAGAGATATAAAGCTGACGAATAATGGTGAAAAAAACGGGGTTTCTGTGAATGCAGAAAAAAGTGAAATATCCTGAACAATGGTAAACACCGCGTTTCGACGGAATGCTCCCAGGTTGAGCCCACAAACATAGCTTCTCAGCAGAGTTACTTATGGGGGAATAAACGTTATGTAAGAATACACTCTTCCCAGTTTTCTCCTTGATTCAGCTTCTCAGAAAAACAAAACTTTTTTTTCTGGTTCGCACGATTTCCTTGTCACGTAGTTCTCTTGAGATCAAGATGCTTCGAGCTGGATGCCCGTTCGGGAGCCTGAATACCTTAAATATTTTGACAAGACAACTGGTAGGAAAATCATAGATTGTTTTTATATGTAACTTGAGTGTAAGCAGGGTAAATTTTTATACTGTACTGTGAAAGGATTACATAAGCTATAAGCTAACTGCGAGATCGAACTCATGCATCCTCAAAGCGGAACCTCTCATACATTTAAATTTACTTAATTTCTGTACAGATAGGAATTGATTCTGCATAATGAAATGAATACAACAAAAGCTGGTAACCTTGAGGGACCTAAAATCTCCCCTCTGACTCTGCTGGCTCTTTATTTACAATGCATCCTCTCTTCTTGGACACCCCCTCCCCTCCACTACCACCATGTACCATCACTTTAGGAAGTATTCCTCTTTCCATCCTTAAAAATAATCTAGTTTATTTACTTAATTCTTTCTAAAGGCATTTCAGAGATCATTGATGTCCAATGGTTCATCAACGTGGGTTCATAACAGCACAAGAAAGCCATTGATGTGGATAAAAAACAACATATCTGTAAGTTTGATCTTTTTATATACACAGAAACCTGCTTTTATTTAACTTCAGTTAACATGATCCTTCTTTAGCGACAGACAAAATTTTCAGGCTTGGCAAGGGGGTGTCGTAAGTTTCTTACTTCTGAGGCTTCAGCTACAGCCACAACAGCTGAATTAGCACCACAAGGAACTAAGACAACAGGTAATGAAACCAACAAATTGATGCAGTGTAATGTTGTATTCATTTATTATATATTTATGTTGCATGGTCTTATTTTTTATCTTGATGGAGATGACAAATGAACGATG
>OX419336.1:2582500-2640000 GCA_948470475.1 Galaxea fascicularis | reverse complement strand
CCTAACCTATTTTTGAAATGCAAAACTTCCTTCAACAGTAAGCCCAATCCAGAGGGTGGCAGAAGGGATTTTCTGTAGAACACCTGCGAACTTTCCTTGTTATAGGCTGGTGTCAAATGTGTTCAGCCAAATCATTTGTGTCCAACCCTTCTCTCCACAGGTGCTTTTGTTGCGGGCCTTGATGCTGGTCTTGTGTATAACTCTTTTCCCAAGATGGCTGATCGATGGATTCCAAGTGACTTGTTTGCTCTCGAGCCAAAGTGGAAGAATTTCTTCGAAAACCCAACTACAGCGCAATTTGTTCACAGAATTCTAGTGAGTTAAGCTTACTGATTTTTCCATTTACCAAGAAGACATTAGAAGAGAGTAGTAGTCTCCTCCCCCTAACCCACAGGGGGTTTTTAAACTGTTCATCAAAAAAATTGCGTTTGCTTTGGTTTACCATTGCTTCACTCTGTGATTGGCCAGCAAAACTCGCGCCACTTTTTCAACCAATGAGAACCAAAACCAGTCGCCCAATCAAAATATTTGTGCCCTTAAAAATTCCCAGAAAGGATTGCACTTCATTAATAATAATAATACACTTTATTTAAAGAGGGTGGCACGGAATAGTTGAAGCAACTAATAAACTTGTGGCCCTCTACAAGGTCAGCACTAGGGGTGGTCACAGCCAGGGTTCGTTACGTCCCTAGTGGTTCTTTAACGTCCCACAGAATTAATTGAGAAGAGTTGTGAGACGGGACCTCCGGCTTATCGTCCTTATCCGAGAAGACTAGAAAGTCTAACCATTTGTAGATGTCATTGCAAAGGAAGCACTTTCTCCTCAGTTATTTAAAGACCCTGAGTGTTGGTCCGGCCGGGGCTTTGAACCCACGACCTCCCGCACGGTAGTCCGGCACTCTACCAACTGAGCCAACCGGTCGGCGGTTGACAGATTGACAGATGAACCACGCGGGCGTGATACGTCGCCGCTACCACGAACCTTCACATTGTTTTGAATACCCCCAAAATCCCAACTTAAATCAAGTCACACAAAAATGTACATGCTAAATTTTCCTACCCAAAAAAAAAACCTTCGACTAAATCCGGAGTACACCCCCACCCCTCCCTGGGCTGAAGAGAAACTGAGCAGTCAAGCGATAGTGTTTCATTCACATTCAATTCTTTTCGTTTTAGGGTAGCACCACAGTATCGTCTGTCGCGATCTTGTTTCTACTTGCGAGGCCTTTAACTCTTCCAGGAAGAGCCAACTTAGCGTTGAACTGCTTGCTGGGAGTCTCAGTAGCTCAGGTGTGTACATTCGCCTACAAGAAGTGAAAGTGACCTTTTTTCAGCCACTTAAACTTCTAGTAGGTATATTCATGAAGGGGGGGGGGGAGGGGTGACAACTATATCAAACGTTGTTTGAGTAGCATCATGTGCAACTTAAATTGGAAGATCCTCCCGATTATTCAGTTGATCGAAATACAGTCAAATTTTGTTCAATGACCCGCTTTTTTTTCTGCAAAAAGGTCACTCGAAAAGTGTGTTCTCTAAGCAATGTGTTGTCAACCAATTTGTCCCTTATTAACGAAGCGAAAGCTGTAAATTTCGTAGGTCGCAACTTTCCTGAAAGCTTCCTTGTCTTACTTCCTTTCCTCTGTTTTTCCAGGTGAGCCTTGGCATCACCACACTTTTGTTATATGTACCAACTCATCTGGCTGCGTGCCATCAAGCTGGAGCGCTGTCACTTTTAACGGTCGGTGTCTGGCTGACCAATGAACTTCGCAAACCACTTGTACCTAAGTGAGAACAAATTGAACGCCAATTGAACTAAAGGAAGCCGAAAGAGAAGCTGGGTTGCCTGTGCTCTTTCCTACGTTATAAAGGACGGTGTCCCCGTAATGTATTCAAATCAACGGCAACGGAGACATACAACCCACAGACGGAGCATCTGATGACCACATTACTGAGTGTGGCAGCTAATTTAATCCTCGATAAATAAAAACCTGGATAAATGCTCAGAAAATCGGCGGATGGGAGGTCTTATTTAAGTAGCAGACATTGTTCTCATTTTAAGCAACTTGCATTAAACTTATGCACGCGCAATTTGCTCATTCGTTAAATACCTTTTTTTACTACTTTTTGCTTACTGAGAGATCCTTAGAATCATTTCATATGTAGTCTTCAGTTGACTTGGAGAACAGGCCCAATTTTTCGAATATTTATTTTGGTGGTTCAGCTAAAGAAAGTCTCAGGTCTCAACGCATTTCGGGAAAGAGAAGAGAACAGCTCAGGCTCTTGAACGAGCCGCGTTCACGTAAAGAGAGTGGCCTGTGTAGGCAGTGGGTACTACGGGGGGTGACACTTAAGCCCGCCACACACTTGAGGAAAGAGCTGAGCAAAATTCCTCGCGAGGCAGTTAGCTCAGCCGTTTCCTCACGTGTGCGGCAAATTTGCGGTGAGAAATTCGCGTCGCGAGGCGATGAGGAAAATATCAAACATGTTTGATATTTTTTTATCGCGTCGCGAGCTAACTGTCTCGCGAGGAATTTTGCTCAGCTCTTTCCTCAAGTGTGCGGCGGGCTTTAGCACCACTTTGATACCTCAAATTTCATTCCATCTTCGTAACGTGCAGCTCTATTGATTTAGGTCTAGGTGCCATTGTTTGTTTAATTTTTTTTTCGAACTGACCAATTTTGTGAGTTCTTGTAAATGGTGCCGGGCTGCCCCTAACAAGGCCTGTTTCGGGAAACTGAACAAAATTCTTTCGCGAATCTGGAGTTTTCGCCGGAAGTCGGGAGAATAGGGAGTTTTTCTGGGAGAGACGACAAAGTTATGGGACATTGCAGAAAAAAAGCCGGACATTTCACAAAATTTGTAGCTCAATCGATAAAAAAAATCGGGAGGATCTTCCAAATTTCCGGACGACTTAAATTACACATAGTGATGATCAAACAACGTTTGTTCGAGTTGTCAGCCCCCGTGGCACTTACGTTGCTGGAGGATCTATTATAGTGGTCCGTGCATTCTGCAAACCGCCATACTTTGTTCTTCCCAGACCGAAAAACCGCCTTCATTTTCTTCTAAAGACCGAAACTGCACTTATTTCTCGACCGTAAACCACCAAATAAATACACATGTTTCCGAGAACCGACACTCAAAAGAGGCTTAAACCGCCAGAGTATAATAGACCTTCTTGCTAGTCATAGTGAAACATAACTGAACCCTTCAATAAAAACATCGTGAAACTTGTGTCAGCACAAGTCATCAAATTGCGAGATTTGGGTAGTGAGTCGTGATGTAATCCTAATAATAATAGTAACAAAGTAAGTCTCAAATCGTTCTAGCTAAACACGAGTGCTCTATTAATTGGGAGACTGTAAATCAAATAAACTCTAATTTAAATCAAATTAACTGTTGGTTTTTGAGGAGAGGGGAAAACCGGAGTACCCGGAGAAAAACCTCTCAGGGCAGAGTAGAGAACCAACAAACTCAGCCCACTTATGACGCCGAGTCCGGGAGTCGGACCCAGGACACATTGGTGGAAGGCGAGCGCTCTCACCACTGCGCCAACCCTGCTCCCATGTGATGAAAAGATATGGTGGCTTTAAATTTAGCTTGGTGCTTGTTTTCACGGCGTTATGGTAATTTTTTTAACAATGCTTTGTCTTATTTGCTCACTCAGTAAGTGAATAGATTAGAGAAATCTCGTCTCATAACTTTCGTATACAAGTAATTATGTACTGCTATGGTAATAATTAAGTATGGTAGTAATTTTAAAAGTACTGCTATGGTACAATTTAAAAATAACTTCTAGAACTAGAATCTCACTGAATTTACAAGTCGTATATTCAAACGTTGGCTCTTTGATGGGTTGGACGGAGAAAAATCAACAGAAATCAAATTTAACGTTGAAAATTTAGAGGTACTTATTATATCTCTCAGTACGCACGCTGCGATTGGTGAATTTTGCGGGCCGAACATTACTGTACGGCCCGCTAAATTTGAAAGTTTTCTTTCTCGCGCCCCAGACTAACCTCAAAGATATAATAAATATCTTACTAACCTCTTCGCTTCGCGCTTGGGCCATAAGCGAACGGGGAAAAAACTCGGTCCGTAACTTACAGTACGGACCTCAAACTCGGTTAGTAAGAGGAATGTACTAACGGTGCAATCAAAATAACTTCTATGGCTGGAATCTCACTGAAGTACAAATCGTATATGTAAGTCGATTGAAAAGGCAAAGATTAGGCTGGTTATATGGTACGTTCATTTTGCACGAGTCTTCTTTCAGGCCCGGCTGGGGGGAATAGTGGGATACCAATATACCCGCTATTTCCCTCCCCCTCCCCCCAAGATACCAATATAACTGAAAATCATGATACTTAATACCTAGTAATACCAAAGAGTCATGAATGCCAGTGCTCGATTAGTTTACTGCGCACCTAAGTATTGTCACATTACTCCTTTGCTAAGAGAACTCCACTGGTTACCAGTGCGCTTGCGCTTAGATTTTAAGATTCTCCTTGCTACATTTAAAATACTTCACGGTGTTGCGCCTAGCTATCTTAAGGATCTAGTCTCTGTCTTACCAGACTCACATTACCAACTACGCCGTAACAATAATGGCATATTGTTAGAAAGACCTCGGCTAAGAACGAAGAAGACTATGGGAGATCGCGGCGGGGGGCGCGTTATCGATAGCTGCCCCCTTTTTATGGAACAGTCTTCCTCTGCCAATAAGACAGGAAACATCAATCGACTCTTTCAAACGCTCTGTTAAAACATATTTATTTTAAAAGGCTTTTAGTTAGATTATTTACTCATTCAATTTAATATTGTGATTTTTAAAAATTCTATATGTTACTAATTACTCTGGAATAGTAAATATTGTAATTATGGTAATTTTACCGGGTAATTTTACTGGCTTTTAAAATTTAGTTTATTAATAACATTGTAATGCGATTTTGAGTATTTTATAGAAAAAGCGCAATATAAGTATTAAATATTATTATTATTATTATTATTATTATTATTATTATAAAATTATTTTGAAACGATGCTAAATACCTGAAAATGAATAAGTAAAATTTTAATCTGAATACCTAAAATACAGGAAAAACTAAATACTTTATACCCGAATTTTGACAAAGGGGTCTTGTGTCGTCTTGTCGAAGCATATTCTCTTCAGAACGTTCTTTTTCTCGCTTCAGCTCTATGCAATAATCTGTTTTTTGCCATGGCCGTTACCCTCTTCATTTAGCCGAAAACCTTTACTGTGTCTCGGTCGCCCTCTCCTTCGGTTCCCAGGAAGATTCGCTTCAAGAACTTTCTTTTTTCATCCCGCCGTGTCTTGTTACATAACCAAAAACCAGTTTCTTTCTCACTGCTCAAAGCAGTAGGTAATCTTAATCAGTGAGTCGAGTGTCAAGTATAATTTCCCCTGGTCTCTTTCCTCAGCCGTGTCCCGGCTCTTAGACTTAAATGTATCCTTAAAGCATCATCAGCAAACTCAGGCATGCCAAGACGCTCAGAATGTTTTGGCAGATGGTAGACTGAGGAATAGATACTTAACACAATTTTGAACGAAACCAGCCGATTTCGTATTTTCTTTCGGTAAAATGTATACCATTGGCGCCCAGTTTAGAACGCTAGTGGGCGTTGCTGATCGAGAAACGGTTTTGCGGCCTGATGGTCGCAGAGTCGTACTTCCACGTAAGTAACCCATCCGATATTTTCTTAGTAATGAGAGATTTTCTTGGACCACTTATTTTTATGCGAGGACTCCTTCTGATGTATATCGTTTACATGTCTCGTCTTTAAGTTAGTGGCGAGGAGACCTCAGATAATCACCTGCCTTATAAGATAGGCCACCTCAATTGTCAACATAAAAAAAATGGATACTGCGTGAGCGCGGCTTGGCCAATTTAGGATTGTTCAAGTGAAAATAAATAAACCAATATATCATGAATTTTCTCTTACTTTTAAACTGACTTCACTTTCAAACTCTTCTAACCTCAGTTATCTAATTCCCCCTTTCACCCTTTTTTTTTTTACCGTCCAAAATATAATGATAGTCACAAAAAGGGTGACTCCGCGGTATGTTCATTTCAGTGTGTTTCTTTACTGAGGCGACCTCTCGGACCGTGTCGCAGCAAAGTTTTGAATTTCTTGATACAAGAGCGCCTAAACTAAAGAAAAAAGAGTTAAACTAAGACACACCGGTTTTCATGGACTCCCGTTTTTCAACAGAAGCCAAAACGTCTAAACGCAGAGAGAAATCAGAAAATATGGAAAACACAGACCAACGGCAGGAAGAATCTACAGTTTATTAACATTGTTAATTTTAGAAGCGCTCATACTTGCTTTAGTTTGCAGGTGTTTGTCGCTCGCCTCTTCTTTCAGATTTTGTGGATTATTGCATTGTTTGCCATGTAAAGAGAAGTGGCACCCGGCTACTAAGCACTGGTTAAAGAACGGCGAGCGAATGAAAGCTTCACTGTAACTTCGTTACAACGGCAATGTTTGGATACTTGCCGTTTACGGATAATTTAAAGCCAAACCAAACAAGCCGGATTAAAAATCTTCTTTAAGCTTCTTTAATTGGAGGCGACATATTCTACCTTTAAGGCTGTCGAAAAAAGCAGGTGGCTTTTAACTTTGACACAACTTAAATCAGTTCAATCATACCACGCAATTGTAAATTCAAAACACAGTTTCTAATTAATATCGGCTGTTTTCCATTCACGGACGAAGGAGCAAAGGCAAATACAGTGTAAGAAGAAAGAGTTTAAGTCGAGTGGGTGTGAGATATTCTTTTATTTAAGAGGGTATTTCTTGGAAAAGCAGAATTGAACTCATTGTTGAATTTCGTCAGAAAGTCGCAACACCGGATTGCAAAGAAGGAAAATGAATTTGTGGTGTTTCTAAGAGAAACGTTGAACATGCAAATAGACTCGAAGTTGGCGCAAAATTAAGTGTTTTCTTTAGCAGACATCCGACCCAAACGCTGTTAAAAATTTGCTTTACAAATCAAACATTGATTTGATGAAGCGGCAGATATTACGGCAAATAGAAAATAACTAGGCTGATAAAAGAAGCTAAAAGAGACTTTAAATAGGTTTTGCTAGGTTACCAAGAGAAGGGAAAGAAATTTACAGCGCTATATTGAGTCAGTATTCATTGTAATTAAACGAAACTGTCTCTATTTGTCCAAGTGTTCGATTAACAACACCACAGTGACAATTATTGTCTTATACAATGTCGTAAGGCTATGGGAGAGGCTAACTGGCCAAAAGATAAAGAAAGAATATGCAAAATGTCTTAATAAGCTGTTTGGTCGTGAAGTAGTCTAAAAATATTGATTCATTTCCGGTTGCCCCTTCACTCATGAAAATAGAATGGTCATTTTACCGAAAATAGTGTCCAATTTGTGTTTTGCGCCTTTAAAAATCTGTGGTATTATGTCAACAGCTATGGGCCTTTTTTGGCTGCTTTTCGCGAACCAGGAAAAAAAATGTTCCGTTGCAAAGAATATCAATAAAATCTTCAGCTTTTATTTTTGTGCGCATTGCGGACCTTCAACGTACAACGTACAGCGGGCTCAAGCTGGAGAAATACACATCACCCGCAAAGACGCTCTCCGATGAACTCCGGAAGAGAGAGTTCCGGAGTTAGAAGCTCCCACACAGTTACTGTCCTAAAATGGCGAAGACGTATTGGATATTTATTCTACTATTTCTTTGGCTGTCAATTCTTGTTTCTGAAACTGCCTTGGTGAAAATTCATCGCGCCGTTCCTCGAAATTTTAAGCCAACGCGGACGGAGACGGACACCATCTGGTTTGGTTTTGAGCCGTGTAAATTTCTGCCCGATTTCTCGAAGATTTTTGCGAAGAAAGAAGCGTGGCTCTATTCGATTCCAGCAACCATTCTTGTGGGGCTGTGTGGTATATTTCCTCTTCTAGTGATACCCGTGGAAGCTGGGCATGCTTTGCGAGAAGGAGGTAAGCTTGAAATTTTGCGAGGGTATCTGCGCGTCAGTTAAGTCTTATATTTTGCGGTGAAATGTTGTCATGGGTGCTCAACAAGATTCAACTATGTGGTGTGTTACTTTATATGTCCTAAATCTACGTAATATTTCTTTCGAAGTCTTGCGTGAATCCAGGAATGGATAACATGTCAGAGAATCGCAGCTGTGACTAAATATCTAACACGAAATTTGATCTTACTTTTTGGCAAAAGAACAACCGTGAAAATTGTCATGTAATCAGCTGTTCACTTTAATGAAGAGAACGTTGTTAACATAATCTACGGATCTCTTGAAAGTTGAGGTGCGAATTTTGCTTTTAAAAGCTTCCTTCAGTGAAAAGTTTTTGTTTGAGTGTAAAGCCTAGTGTTTGTAAACCCCGTGTTTAGAAAAAGCCGTTACTACTGGAGGGGTCCGAGTCTCCTAGTAATCGGAAATTTGTGACTGTGAATTTTAATAGCTGCTGAACCCGATCTCTTTCGGTGTTCTCATTTCCTTGGCTACCTGACAAAGGTCTCTACTTGTGTTCAGTATACGCTTATCTATTTTGATACGCTCTTTGCTATTTATGTTTGTCGTGATATTTCATAATATACACTGTAGTTTGGGAATTTGTGATGACTGTCCCGGACCCTGTAAATTACTTTAAGCTTAAAAAAAATTGGTTTCCTTCCTGTTAATTTCAAATTGCATTTCCTTCTTAACTACAGAACTGCTTATAGACTCAACAGTTTTCAAAGGCTTTTTAGATATTGACAATAATTCTTGTTTTCAGGGCAAGAAACTAATTTGCATGACAATACGTCGAATTCGAATCTCTTCCCCCTGAAGGCATATAGCTTCTTCTCGCGAACGTCTTCAAAACAGATGCGATTTCTCTAATTTTATTTGAGCAAAACTCAATCCAATCGTGATCCAATAATTTTCTTACCATGCCAAACTAAATCCCAAGTTGTCATTCACTCTTCTTGTTGGTCTTCCTGAATTTTGGGGTTTGTTGTGGGAAAGATTTCCGCACAACTCCTGCATTAATTATACATTCATTTTGTGAGTCAAACTCTATTCGTTTTTGTAACAGGGTTAGTATGAAAGTGATGCACGCACAATTAATGTAGAGAGCTGTACGGAAATCTTTCCCAATTTTGTTGCACGACTGATTTTTGGAATGTATCGTCTGTAGGAATAAAATTTGTAATTTGTAATACATGCAGTAAATTTTAACTGAAACCACTGAAACTAGGTTTAGTTTTAGTTTAAGTTTTTCATCAGTGGTTTCAGTCAAAATATCCTGTATGTATTACAGATTTTACTCCTACAGATGAGATATTCCAAAAATCAATCATGCAACACAACAGGGAAAGATTTCCATACAGCTCTCTACATTAATAACCACTGAAGGGAGCTGCATGGAAATCTTTCCCAATTGTGTTGCATGACTGATCTTTGGAATGTATCATCTGTAGGAATAAAATTTGTAACGCATACAGGAAATTTTGACTGAAACCACTGAAACTAATGATATTAAGTTGTTTGTATTTGCACTGTGACACAACAGAACTCTTTGCAAACTACTATAATTGTATTGAATTCCCTTTTTACAATACATGTACCTGATAAGCTAATATTATTACGATGTAAGCATTTTTACCCACGTATTTAGTGTTGATCATCATCTTAAATTGACCAAACTTGTGACACTAGATTCATAACTATGTATAATTTCATATTTTTTCAGTGACTGGTGATCACCTGAAGTTACTTCTTAGCTTTGCAGTTGGTGGGTTGCTGGGAGATGTATTTCTCCATCTTTTGCCAGAGGCCTGGGCTCATGTTCATGATGGTAATTAGATAATATGTATTTGTTTTTGTACCATCATGTGATATTATTTTTTGACTGATGGTGAAGAATCATTCATTCACTATTTTTTATTTCAAGATGGTGACCCACATACCAATCATTTCTACATTGGCTTGTGGGTGATCATGGGAATTTTTGGATTTCTAACCCTTGAGAAGATCTTTGGAGAAAATGAAGAGAGTACATCTGCTAAGAAAGAGGAGGTTGACAAAGAAAAGGTGATACACTTTGCTTATTAAAATCATCTGAGTTAAACATTCTTCTAGATGTAAGGAAAAGGGGCATTGGGTGCTGTGTTTTGTCGTAGTGGAGACTAAATTGTCAAAACAATCATTTTATTTATTTAAATTGTATTTATATGGCTACATTTTGTATATCTTTCATTTTAGATATCCTCAGGCGTTGTAAAGAATGATATTTGCAATGGACATGTAGATCAAGAAACCTCGAATGATAACAAAAACTCTGCAGTAGGTGGAGATGTTTGTAATGGGATAATTACATTGAATGGCTCGACACAATCTGATTCACAAGTTAGACAGAGGCAAACAGGAAAAGAAAGTCAGATAACCAAATCAAAAGAAACTGTAGTCACAAATACTGAAACAGGTAACATTTAAATTTTAAATATAAGAGAACTTTCAAAATCACTTGTACCTATTAATTACGAATATTGTACTCAAGGCCATGCGATTTCCCATGCCAACAATCTTACAATTACATTTTTTACTCTAAACCAGAAGAGTCTCATGGGCAGTTGGACACTGAGGAAGATCATGTCAGAGTAAGCTTTCATTATTTGTACTGCTACTTAATTTTCTGCCAGAAATGGTGTTCAAACACAGTTTTATGTTGGAGAATTAAAAGTGAGGGAGATGATCGAATAGGGGAAAATATCAAAACCCAAAAAATCCCTGGACCAAAAATTAACCCCCAAAAAATCCAATGCTATATCTCTGAGCCTTAAAAAATGTCCAGAAAGGATTGTACGTTATTCGCAGAACTACGTACTATACCAAAATTCTTCAGTTTGTTTTTAATGCCAAAAAAATACCAAGTGTACTTAACTCACTAAGCCACACAAAAAGATACTTCCCAAATTAACCCACCGAAAAAAATCCTGGAATCTAAAATTTCAAACCCCAAAAAACCCTTCAATCATCCCTGTCACTTGAAATCTGGAGCACGGTGTACCCCCTCCCCCTCAGTCCTTCATCCCCCCCTCCCTTTCAACTCTAAATTGCTCATAGCTTCTATTTAATCTTTAATTTTTTTAGTTTTTCCAGCAATACAGTCATAACAGTTGAAACCACAGTTTTATATGGCTGTTCACATACTCTTTTCAGGTTATGGGATATCTTAACCTCTTGGCTAACTCAATAGATAATTTCACTCATGGTCTTGCAGTCGCTGGAAGTTTTGTTGTTAGTACAAAGGTGAGATCTTTGTGGCTTTGAATTGTGATTTAACACAATGCAAGTTACAGCTAAGTATTAGGCCACTTATGTACTATTGTAAGTAATTTGGGCATGACATCTAGTTTTGCACGAACATTATGTTGGTTAACCTGGGAAAGTTAATCTGTAAATTGAGCTAATATTTAAATACTGTTTTCTGTCAACATTCAGGATTAATTAGCAAGGCTCAAAGTTATCTTTTCTTTGTGAGGTTTTTAGTACCAGTATCTAAAATTTTCGGATATTTTTTCTATTTGCAGATGGGAATGTGCACTACATGTGCAATACTCTTACATGAAATACCACATGAGGTATTAAACAAGGACATTTTGAATTCATTACGTACAGCTTTATAATACTACATACAGTTTAAGTTGCTGACCATTATTTTAACACTTTTTGTCAACCTTGTTTGTATCATTACTTGCAGATTGGTGATTTTGCTATTCTTTTGAAATCTGGCTTCAGAAGATGGGATGCTGCAGTTGGACAGGTAGGCTTTTAACAGTCTCAAAGCAAAACATGATAAGGAGTTACTACTTGGTCAATTATTTTTTATCTTAAGCATCAATAATCATTAAACGTTTTCTTTTTACTGCAGATGATAACGGCTTCCGCTGGTCTTTGTGGTGCTGTTTTTGGCCTTGTAGCAGAACACGCAGGTTTGTTATTTGGTAGTCCCTACTTACAGTCTTTCCCGTAAAACCGTGAACACCAGAAAAAATTTGTGGAATGTTTGTTTCGTGACCAATCAGAAGCAACATGAAACCACAACCTAATTACCGTTACTGTTTGCGGTTTAGTTTTCTCATGCGTGATTGGCTTTTTACTTGAAACACAATAACATTCCATAGATATTTCAGGTGTTCACGGTTTTACGGGAAAGACTGTAACTAAGTACATGTATATATCAAGCTTAATAGTTTCTGAGGATTCTTTATACAACATGAAGCACTGTCTTGAGTGTCACAGATCAAAATGGGTTTTCCACTGGGTGAAGCATTTTGTTGTTGTTGTTATTTTAGGCGATTCAACTGCTTGGGTACTGCCATTTACGTCAGGAGGATTTATTTATATAGCCATGGTTACAATTGTTCCTGAACTTCTACAAGAGTCAAGACCAAGGTAAAATCATACCCAACTAAAATGGAGAAAACATAGCTTTTTGTTGACAGTCCCCACTGTCAAGATCTTTGATAGGTACATTGGTTGCCTCGTGGGTTGGTTTCCCTGTTCCTTTACTATTAAACTTTTCTCAGCCATGCGCATATGGGCAACCCCTCTGAAAAATATTAATAAATAAATAAATACATTGCACATGTACTCCTGAAATGAGCCCCTTTTCTTCATTCCACCACAGAGGTTACTGGTTAACTACTTGTGTACCTCCACAGGTTGTAATCTCTTTTGTTCATTCCTTTGAGCATGTATCCCAAAAGACAGCCCCTTCTCAATTAATCTACAGGTTGTTCAGTCACCTGTATTGTGTTTCACTAGTCTTATTCTCTGGCTTAATAAGTTGGGTCAATTTTTGATGGGAAGAAGTAATGGACATACATGAAGTTAGTGGCTGCAAGTCAAGGTTTAATTTTAACACTGTCACAATCCTGTCACATTTTTTGTACCAACGATGTTTTTACATTGTTTTTGTTTTAGGGAATCACTGAAGCAAATACTGGTGATGTTGGCTGGAATCACCTCAATGGGACTTGTGTCCTTCATCCATTAAATGAATTCACTTAAACCAGAGTATTTGTTTTCAGTATATTAGGAACAAAACAATTTTGAAAAAGTGAAGTTAATGTATCGAGCTTCTGTGTAACGTAGAAAGTATTTAAATACCGTGAAAGTCGTTTTTGTTGGTCTTTTTTTTGTCAGAATAAGATGTATTCTCACCGATAGTTTACTTGGTGGTGGGTTTTTTAAAATACTTTCTTTATAAAGTTCTCATATATTTTATATTACTTTTCTTCTTTCTTTGGTTTTTTGATTCTGGAATTAATAATAATAATAATAATAATAATAATAAGTTTATTTTATATAGCGACAATATCCAGTGTTCAACGCCGCTATGTCATTTTTATAAATGAAGTGAACTTTTGACTATTGGTTCCTTGTGATGTTTAGTTTATTATTGGTGATCACGTAAAGTCTGTCTTCTCAGTAGGTATTATTGTTGTGTATCTTAAATTAAGGCCTTCCTGTTTACATTGATGCTGGTAAATCCGTCAAGTAATCAACTGCAGTTAGATTGTTGGCATGTGTGAGCTGAGGCTTCAGAGTGGGAGAGGACAAAACACTGAGTACTATTCCATGGAGTACCCTTGGGTCACCTGAAATGGAGTACCCTGAAAAATAATTTGGGAGTCAAGGAAAACGAGTTTTTAAAAATAGAAAGTCATCTTAATGTATGTACCTTGCCACGCACCTTTATATTTTACTTTAAGGTGCGTTGCAAGGTACGTACATTTAAATGACTTTCCATTTTGGAAAAACCATTTTCCTCGACTCCCAAACTATTTTTAGGTAATCCAAGGGTATTCCATGGAATAGTATTCCGTGTTTTTTCCTCTCCTCTTCAAAGCAGATGGCAAAACAAAATGAAAGACTATTGGAAATGTGTTAGACACATGCAATGTGCACTCTCTAGCTGTCTTTACCTTTTAGTTCTGCCATGTTAAACAGTAGTAGTAAAGATAAATGAATTTCTTGAAGGCTTAACTGTGTCCTCACAGTGTTTAGTCTTTGTCATGAAATCTATTTTAATAAGGTGACCAGAAATTGTAAATAGTAGTTTCTTGAAAGTTGTATGCAGATAAGTAGTGAATTAAAGTATTTCAAGCATTGTGCGAGCTTCCTAGTGCTCTCTTGCCTGAATTAGACAGACAGAACTATACAGTTGTTAATTATTAACAACTGCATAGTTTCTGTGAAATCACCTTTGAGGCCAGATTTCACTCTCCAAATGTAATTCGCAATAAGAGTACAAATACAATAGAACCAATTGCACAAACCAGATGTGCATAGCCAGTGTTTTCACAACTTTTGAAAGTAGAAGGTGCATTTTGTTGAGTGGGAGTTGCTGTTTTGCACTTCGCTAACAGATGTTTTTATATAAAGCAATTTTCGTTTATTTAAGATAACGTGGGCTTTTAAGTTTTTTGATTTGTTACGTGATTTGACCGATGGCAAGTCGTGATTAGCCAATCAGATTAGTTCACGATCGTGACTAAGGTTAAAGTAAGCACTAGTTGGGAATCGAATATCAGATATAAAGAACAGCTTTATCGGAAAAGTGTGTTTTAAGCCTTTGAGCAAAAACTGGAAAATTGTTAGTCTTAAGCGGGAAAACTCCGTACAGAATTGTAAGTATATCAATATTATATTCTAAAGCTTTGTTTCTGTTTTCGTCTCATTCGATTTTTAAGTCGTTATATAGCAGGCCCACACGTGTATTTTTCGCTTTCAGTTGACTAGCTAGCGTGTGCAAGAAAAACTTGCTGAATAAACTAGTTCAAAACATTGGTAGGTCCTGAGGACTCTATTTTCCCGGGGCCGGTTCCTGAAAGGTGTAATAACTCTATTCCAGGGATAAATGTGCCTAATTTAGTTATTTATCCGTTGAATAAGGCACATTGATCCCTGGAATAGAGGTATTACACCTTTCAGGAACCGGCCCCTGGTTTATCTAACCCGTGGTACGAAAAAGTTGTAAGGCCCTTTGGGCCTTGTCCCCTAGGGGGTCCGGGGGCATGGTCCCCTGGAAAATTTGAAATTCTGGACTCTTGGAGACGCATTCTCCAGCAGTTTGAGACGCAAACGGGATGTTTCAGATACCAAAAAGCGCTGACATTTTTATTAAGTGCTGATAACTCCAGCTATAACATTGCACTCCTTTCGTTTAAACAAGAAAAACGGAGCGAAGTTAAGTAATGTTGCGGCGAACTTTCAAGTTTATTTACTTAAGAACCCTTTCGTGGACACTTGACTCTTTTGAAAAAGCTTTAAATTTATTTCAGAAATTACCCAAGGGAAAGCAGGCGTCGCAAATGGAAAAGTTGCTGTTGCATGCGACGGCCGACGGCTGGTTTTGAAAACACTGAATTAATTTTAGCCATCCAGTCCTTATGCAACATTTTGCTATAGATACTCATTTTGTCCCATGTTGTGTGTACTTTTAGCCTTGACTGGTTTACAGGAAAACCGTTTGAAAGCTCCTTTCCATCACTACACAGAAGACTGATGCACAAACCAAGGTTTCACTTTGGCTGTTGTCGCACTACGAGTTCAATCGTGATTTAGGCATGGTAAATCACGCTTTTGCTAAATTTATTGTGCGACCACAAAAAAAGTCGATGCGAGATCTCGGTAGACGGCGATGTAATTGAGACTAAAACGCGGCAGAGAACTAAAGCGTAATCTATAAAAGCGTCTGAAGGCTTTATCTCGAACTCTATCTAGAGCTTGTTCGGCGAGCCAATCACTTGCGAGCTCAAAAATTGCTGCCGTTGGCAAACATGCAAGATGTCTGATCATACTTAGCGGAAGTAAGCAAACAAATTTGAAAATTTTCACACTCATTAATGTGTATAGGTAAGCTAAAAGCCACTCATTGGGCACTGAGGCCACGTGGTAGCGGGCATTACCCCAGTGCACCAAATAAAGTTTGAGCCCGAGCACTAGCAGCCATGAACAGCTGTTTCGTCAGCATGGCATAGCTAATACCCAGGCTCAAGTACCGCTACCGCGTGGTCTTATTAGCTATGCCATGCTAACGAGGCCTAACAAGGCCGAAACAGCTGTCCATGACTTCTAATGCTCAGTAAAAATGCCCACTTCAATTTACAACAAGAACTGATCGAACTCAGAGATTTTATTTTCAACAGTTTTTGGCAGCCGGAAGCTTTGTTTGAACTTTGTCAAGAATCTTATCTGAGCTCTACTCATGATCAAATGAACAAGGAACTTTTGAAACGACGAGACTGTGCTTTCGCAATTATCCTTTGCAAAAGTTGCAACCAAGACGAGGACTATTATGACTTGGTCAACCATCGTGGTAAGTTTGCCCGCTGGTCCAGACGTCTGTTAATTGCGAAGGCATGACAACTTGTTGGATGCTGACAGCTTTGACATGTCATACTCACGAGAAGATTGCTAAATCGTGATTGCAAATAGCGCCTCCTGGAATCGCGATTATCAAGAGTTAATCACGATTTAGCTCTCTAGTGCGACCTTGGCTTTGGCCATGTACTTCAATGTTTGGGCTGAAAATAGCTCAGCAACGGCTGTTCATAGTTCTATTGAGAACCCTGCTGGATGATAGGTATGGGGTACCAAGAATAATGAAAAGGGTAAGAGACCGGGTGCTGGAGATAGAACATGAGAAGCTAGACAGGTGGAAGCACTGATCCAATCAGGACAAAAGTAGCTCTACCGAAAACGTAAAAACGTTTATTTAGCAATCATAGTTGCATCTGACAATATTGTAGGTCAATAAATTTGGTTTTATAATTGAACCATTCTTTTTTTCTCGTGGCTCAAAACAGTTTATATGAGTCATATGTCATCTTCATTTTGTGGTGGTGTTACTCGTAGCTTTCCTCCATATTTAGCCTCCACTCTTTTCAAGTCTACACCCTTATTCTCTTGGACATGTCTGAATCTGCATTTATCTGCAAAATAACAGCCTGTTGTACGCCAGAAATAACACTCGTCTCCATTCACTGGGCCAGATAGCTTTTGCGCTGCTGATCTGAAATCCCTGAAAACGAAGACATCACAGTGAGTTGTCCATCTTGAGGTAACAGGAAGCATAAGCAACGGTGGCAGCAATGACAACTCAAGCATCAGTTAAAACTAATACTAGATTATTCCAACGAGCTTAACTGGTAAAATATGGCCCACAAACAATCTAGCAACTAAATTAGGCCGGCTTTTAGAACACGACCAGCAATGAAAACTAGTGAGGAGCTGAACATTCTCTACAAAACCTAAACTTGGTCTCTTCATGTTGTTTTGCCAAGAACGCTAGGGAATGTATCAAAATGTAAAACGCACATGACGAGCAATTAATGTATTTGCTGATTAAACTTGTTGTTTTGTGGTGTTCTTGTCGTTGTTGCTTAAGTTCTCTATTAGCAGTCCCAGAAGAAAGTAATATGTTCACAGTTAACTTGAAAGTGTTCACAAATGCATCACCCACAAGGACAAAGACAACAAACCAATAGGGACATACAAAGTGTGTATATCAAGACTCAATTGGACTATTAAAACAATTTAAAGTTGGTATGCAGCTTCAGAAACTTGCATTGCTGCAGGTTGCCATACTTATGTGTCCCTTGCACATTCGGAGCACCACTCACCCATCCAGCTGTTTCTTTTTAACAGGTGCCACAGGGTTAGTACTAGGATGTACGGCTTGGCTTCCTGGGGATCCTGTGTTGTTGGGGTATCTCAACAGTATGGCCTCACCTCCTAGTTCATGTCCCTGCAAAGTCATTTCAGTGATAATATTTTGTTATTGTGTCCGTTAGCATTTGCTGCCAAGCCGGCAG
Organism: Galaxea fascicularis; assembly: GCA_948470475.1. Classification (NCBI taxonomy): domain Eukaryota; kingdom Metazoa; phylum Cnidaria; class Anthozoa; order Scleractinia; family Euphylliidae; genus Galaxea; species Galaxea fascicularis. Next base: position 2,622,121 of record OX419336.1, on the reverse strand, counting down.
GTCCAGATAGCACAAACCAAATAAAATGGAAATGATAAAAGTCTAATAAAAGGTGCCGAATATGACAGCAGGAAATAATGTTGACACCTTCAAGAACCTCTCAAAAGTTCTCATAAAGTTAGCTCATTCGTTCTTTGACTATCGAGATGCATTTATTTAAGAGGAAGACCATGTCATGTACTAGTAAAGATGATACCACACAAATAATGGATCCAGAAAATCAAATTTTGCACTTTATCACCAAGATCCTGTTCTGAATCAATGTTTAAGTAAAATGTGTAAAAATAAGCTGCAAAAATTCAGATATGTTGGAGAAAGTTGTCACTACGAACTGTTTCATTTAACTTCTGCCACACAAATAGGTGCACCCCATAACATTTCTCTTGTGCATTTAACAATTTAACATTTCTGTTGCATGCACAAAAGATTGACATATCTTGGATAAAAAATTGTATGTACAAAGGGCATAATGTTATCATACGTTACCTGTAATTTTTCAAGTGCTATGGCTGCTGATTCAGCCTTATCATAGTTGACAAAAGCACAAAATCTTTTGGGTAGAATCCGCACAGTGTCCACTCTTCCACATCTGCTAAACAGCTGCAGTAAGTGTCTCTCACTCACTTCCTCAGGGTTAACATTTCCCACCCACAACGAACGACAAGCGCTGTCTCCATTGCTAGTGTTTTCATTATGCCTGAATAGTTGAGAAACCAAGACACAAAGCTAGTACAGGTTTCTCCCTAGGCCAAGCTGCTTTTCATTTTATCTTAGGTTCAAGGCAAGAAAATGAGTGGCATGTTGTCCCTAGTAAAGTGGCTACTGGTACTTTTCAATATATGCCCACAGTGGCTTGCTAGATCAAACATGGTTTCAGCTACTCTGGTTTGAAGATTATGTACTGTTTGGGGAAAGCCTCACAAGGGGAGTGGTCAATTAAGTATTTAATATGAATTTCTTTTGTTCATTTGTTTGTTTGTTCATTTATTTATAGTGTTTTCACTCATGTGACTGTCAGCCATATTGGTTTACTGAAACAAAAGGAGCTATTTGCATAAAAATAGAAAGCAGTTTCCAGAGGTTTAATGTGGGACACCAACATGGCTGCTGTGACATCATGTGAAAACAGTGTTTATAGGTTATGCAATAATGTAATTAGCAAGTTCATTAGAAGGTGAAGGGCTGCCCAGTGGAAGTACTTCTAATAAACCATCAAAAAATTATAATTATATTGTCATTGTCATCATCATCATCACCATCATTATTATTAATTATCATTATTATTATTATTATTATTATTATTACATTACTGGTACCTTAGCAAATATCTTCAATTTTTATCTTTTTTTAAAGTTCTTCACAAAATGTGTTGGCTTACCGGACTTGCTGTTTTTGTTCGTCTTCTCCATCAGAAACATAAATTTCTGCTGATACTGGAAAGTTGACTAATTAAAAGAAATAATCACAAATGAGCTAACTAGCATGTTAACTACATCATTTTGCAAAGTAACAGTTATTAAAAGGGGAAGGGGTTCAGAGTAACCAATGATAACTTTTTCAAAATTCTTATCAATGTCATCAAAGAGCTGTACAGCTGCTGGAAACTGTTGTAAACTCCACACAACTACTATTGTATGGTATTTCTTTCTCCTGACCTTTTCCAGCTAACAGAGCCTCTAAAGCTGCCTGTACAGTGCCAAATGCCTGAATGGCAGCCTCACTTTGATTCTGAGGGAATCCCATCTCCTTAACAATCATGATAGTAAGAGAAAAGAACAATGATTATTGTATGAATGTGGCTTGTTTGACTTAACATTTTAATGCCTTCAATAATAATTGTAATTAATTATTCCCATGAATAAAAGAGAAAAGAGAGTAACTGCAGTTCATGATGCAAACTGTGTGAAAACATACTGTACATGACATGAACTTGATATCCAATTACAGTACTTCACAATACAAGACTACAGGCCAAAATAGTAAGTCCACCAGAAAAGTTTTGTCCCCACACAACTCCAAAAATACAAAAATTGCAACCTCCACCCCCTCCCCCCTCCCAAGAAAAAACACCTTAGTTTACATTCCCCGACAGCACCCCTGAGACAACCTCCAGGGTTTCACTCTTTACCTCTAGCTGCTGCACTCTGACCCTGGCCAGTTCAAACATAGCATCTTCACAGTGCTTATCCAGTTTTAAGACTTGAGCAAAACTGCTCTCTGCATCAGAATATAACTGAAATGGAAATAAAAGGGAACAATTAGTGAAGAGTGGATCTTATTGCAATATATTTAGTGGTCAGTGTTTAATATGTTTGTATTAAATGCACCGTACAATAATATTGAAGGGCTCAGTGCATAAAGGGCACAAGTGATGAATTGGCCTAAAATCTCAAGTTTCCTGATATTTGCTCTTCTTTGTCCTATAGACTGGGTATATTTTGTGTGGTTTTAGGGCTAGACTTTGATGAATTAGAGTATGACTTTTTCCAAAACCTCAACAGAAACAAAAGGATCTAATGCATGGTTCATTTCCTTTGTTTTGTTTCAGCAAAAAGTCCTACGCTAATTTTCCAAATTCAGGCATTCAAATCAAAAAATATCTGCTGACCCAAGTTTCTGACATAAAACCAGTTCACAGGCCAAAGGACAAATTTCAGGTTAACTTGAGATTTTAAATAATCACTTATGCCCTTTTTACATTGAGCCCTTCAATTAGTCAATGCAAGAACTGTTGTTGAACATTCCATGATTATGCATGACAAATGGAAGCAAACAAGACTAATGTTTGGTCTTATTCCATGGTCCCTGACAACTCCATAGTGTACAAAGATTTAATATTTTGCTGATACCTAGCACTCAGGTTTTGAAAATTCCTGATGCCAAAATCTGACAACACCAACAAAAAGATAATAATAATTAATTATTAAGAATTAATTTAAATGACTTAGAAACTGGGTGGCCAGTATGTATACAAGGTAGTTCTGGTAGTTCCAGTGATGAGTTCAGCAAGGGTTTCTAACACCTTTAGAATAATAACTCCTGTTTACTATATATTTATTATGCTCACCATAAAATATACACAAACAAACTAAAAGAAACAACAATACTGTATTATTCATTAGAAACGAGAACCTTTAATCCTGCAAGTGCTCTGCCTCGCCTAAAATATCCTTTGGGCCAATCAGGAGCAAGTGAGATGGCATCATCTGCATCCTGGAGAGCTTTTTCATATTGATTCATTCTGTCAAAACAGTATGAGCGATTTCCAAAGAATCTGCAGACAAAAAGCAAGTAGTAGGTCTTATAATGAGTAGCCATTGCTATTGCTATTGAAAAAAATAACATACATACATGTATCCCAAGACACAAGGAAGTAAGCACTAGACTAAAATTATATATATAAGGACAAACAGGATGTGCAAACATATCTAGTGTCAATCATTTATTTTGAAAATAGATTTTTCTCAACTTTGGTCATTAGTCTGTGGACACACGTACAATAGTACTAAGAACAGAGGACAGGAATTTTCAAGAATACAGATATTTTAAAACAGCTTTATCATTTGTTGTTCATGACAACACTGATGTATAAACAAACCTAAAGTCCTTGGCATCCAGGCTAATAGCTTCAGTGAATAAGTCTACAGCTGCTTGATAGTTCCCAATGTTAGCCATCTCATTACCTTTCACTAGGCAAGAAAAAACATAAATCATGACAATTACAAATTAAAATAGGTCCACAATGCATACATGTGTGGCTTACTAGACCACGTGACACACACTTGACTCTCGTGGACAAAAAAATAAATCCAATCGTACCATAATGTGGCTACACAATTCGTGTAAGCCACACAATAACAAAACAATGTTCACTGGACAAAGTTCAGCTTATTGAACAAAGTGCCTTCATACAGCTTCTCAGGTTTGTCTTGGAAATCCTTGTTATCAAATCAGTGACAGTAGTACAGAACACTAACAAACCACTTGTAGTAAGAATTCTGCTGTCTTCAACTGGTGTGCTGATCCTTTGAAAAAAGTCTAGCACTTAGAACAGGAAGTAAGCCTGACCAACTGACCAACTGTGTAAAATTAAATCAGGCCTATTAAAGTCCCTGATTCATGTATTGAGTCAACATATACCAATCCATTCACTCCCGACTTAAAAGACCTTTCAAAGTAATACTGGCGATTACTTTTTTCACAAGTATGAAACATTGGTTACATCCACAGGCATACCAACCTGCCACCTGCCTACTGCGTAATACCACAGGATCAATATGTTCAGTTGCTTGTGGTTGGCTGGTTCCATTTTTAACAGTTTGCGAGCTTGGGATGTTAGTAACAGGGGTATTAGTTTTTGCTGCTGTTGGGTTGGAAACAGGAGCAGATGGTGGATTACGACCAGCTGCTCTCGCAAAGAAAGCACTGGAAGTATCCCATGAAGGTTCCTACAAAAAAACACAAAATATCAAGAAATGTTTGTGGTTTTTCCACTCTTTTGCACATCACCAAACTTCGATGGTACAAAAATGAGCCATTCCAACAAACAACCTCTACACTTTCTACATGATCTCATTGCCATTAAGTGATCAACAGAGATCTTTCAAAGAAAGGGTAGGTAATGAAGTTTTAACCAATTGATCATGACACTGTCACAGGACACAAAAGATGACACACCTCTCCTCCTGATACTTCGTCATCTTCGTGCCTGCATTGAAATTTATTAAACAGTTCATCAAGACCAGTAATATGAATTACAGTTAACCAATCTATTTCTTATGGTGTGACTGGTTTACCCTTCAGGATCATGTGAACTGATTCTTCATTTAGCTTGGAACACTAGCCTTACACAGCATCAGGGTCCGGGATTTTCCTTTTAAATGGAGTTGCAGTCAATTTGAGCAAAGCAGGCAGAGATGTAAAGGGTGTGTCAGTGAAAATAAATATTAAAAACAGTCATTCTTTGGAGCACAATTGCTGGCAACTGTGGTGTTCACAGGTGGCAAAAATTGCTGGTTGCCGGCCGAATAGGAAAACCCTGAGGGTCCATAAAAACAACAGATGTCAAGGAAAGAACTTGACCCCAACAGAGTACAGTTACAATGCCACCAAAAGATTGACTGTAAATCTAGAGATTTTTGTACAAGTTTTCTGGCATAAACAGAGAACGTTAGTGCCAATAATTTTAGCTGTGGAACTTTATATTTTCTGCCTGAAAGATTCAAAAAAGGGATAAAGAGGTCACTTACCTTTTTGATGTATGGTGTTCTGGTTTTCCCGATTGTTTTAAATTTGTGCTATTCACGCAATGTTCTTTAAGACCACTTGATAATTTTGTATTGTTATTTACAGTTTTGCTCGAGGTTGTCATATTCTTTTTTTTATCCACATCTTTAGCTGTCGTGTTACTACCAGCTGGAATATTTTCTTTTTTACTATTCTTTTGCTGAAAGAAACATAAAAAAGAGACAATACATATACCTACATGTACATTGCCTTCATTGGTATTTTTTGGAGTTACAGTAAATACAAGTTGATGTAAATGAAACTGCCTATTTGTGTTGCACAATTTTCCAAGCATAGAGTTTTCTAACACTTCAACTTCTGATTAAAATGATAGAGAACAAAGACCATCTCATCTAAATCAGTAACAACAACTTTGATTCAGAATATTGTTTGTTAAAAATGTCTGGTACCTGTATATTTTCTTTTTCATCCTTTTCTTTTTTCTCCCGTTCTTTTTCCTTTTTTCTTTCTTTGTTCCTCTGTCATTTAAAGAAAAAGGATCGCAAAAGTTTGACTAATCCCACATATTGTGAGGCAAGATTCATCACAGGAAAATGTATTGAAACATTTCTGTCAAAATGTGAATAACTTGTGGGGTTACTTAACTGAACCCTGGGGCCTGTTTCTTGAGACTCCAGAAAACTTTTCAGGCCCAGAGAGCCATTTTTAAAACTGTGATCTGCTTATTCTAAAAAGCTGGTCTTCTACCATGATTTCAAGATACCATAGGGTAAATTTTATAGGAAATTGTGCCAACAAAAATAAACTCAAACAGTTTCAGGGGTTTCAAGAAATGCATGCTAGGAATTCTTTCCAATGCTGTAGTTCTCTACCACCAAGGTAGTCAAAGACAAAGAACAAGGCACATGACTGCATTGTTTAAGAAAACTGCACCTTCTTTTTAGCTCGTCTCTTTTCTGCTTTTTTTCTGTCTCTCTCTTCTTCCTCTATAAGTTCTTTAGCATTTTTCATGGCTTCCTGTAAAATGAAATCATAGCAGCTATGACATTAACAACAGAGTTTCAGTACATAGACTTGAACACTCAGAAAACATCTGAGAAGGGCAGATCTGAGAAATGAAATCTTGTCACTATCAAAATTACCTACTTAACTGAATTTGTGACTTAAACTTGTACATAGCTAATGCTAAGTTAAAATCTGAATAATGGAACTTGTCAAGATAAATCTGGAACTCACCGCCTCCGATAAGTTATGAGCAGGCTGTGCAGCTGTGAACAGAAGAATGATACTGATCAAAATATCCCTCTTATAGAAGATAGTGAAAGGATTACTCATACTACAAAAACATTCTGTGTACTCTTCCCTCTCTCATTACCCCTTAAAACTCTGACCAGCATCAAATTTCTCCTCGTAACATCAACACTTTATAAAACAGAGTGGTCATGAGAATTAAGGACACGATCACACGAGACAAATTTACTTGATGTTTTAACAATTTCTCCCCACTACTTCTATTGGAAATGTGTAAAAGCAACAAATGAGAATTTGAATTTTGATCTTAGGGTATAAAGGATTAAACGTCAAGTCCCAAAATGGTTTAAATTAGATTCCCATTGTTTTGGTTATAATTTATGATGCTGTCATTAAGGGATGATGGCTGATGAATATTGAGTTACATCCCAGTGAATTGGATACAAAAACAGCATACTGACAATACCACAATACATGTAGATGGATTCCCCAGCTGCTTTTTGCATGTCACCACACACTAGAAACTAGTGATAGCATGAATTTAGGCAGTACAGTTGGGTTTTTGTGGCAAGATATTTCTTTACAACCTTTAAAGTATCATTGTAAGGTAGCACTCAACTAATCTAGTCACCAAAAGACAGTAACAGAATCACAACATAACAGAATGGTAAGGGAAAGCAAAATATACTCATTGCAATGGAAATCCCATTGAAATACATTTCTGGGAAGATGACCAAAATCTGTATTTTGGGGATTTGCTGCTTAGCATATGGGGAGCAGGGATGGAGCAGTGGTGAGAGCACTCGCCTCCCACCAATCTGGCCTTCCTTTGTTTCCCAGTGTTGGCATCATATATATGGGTTGAGAGTGTTGTTGGTTCTCTTTCTTGCTCTGAGAGATTTTTCTCTGGGTACTCCTGTTTTCCACTCTCCTCAGAAACCAACATTTCCAAATTCCAATTCGGTCTGAATGAGGGCCACCCTAAATTATTTTGTGTTACCCTCCTGATGTTATCCTCTCTAAATATTCTCTAAACATGTTTTTGATAACTGTTATGTAGACGTCCATAAATGGTATAAATAAAAAAAATACATGTTCCTACCAATAATAACCCTTTGGCAGCATAAAATGAACTATTCATACAATATTAAAGCATTCCACAGTGGATTGCAATATAATTAAAGAACTTCCACACTCAATCTCTGTTTATCTATTTAGAAATCAACTTCAGTACCATGATGACATTTTTAATTTGTTACAGGGAAGTGCTCAGGGTTGGCACACTGGTGAGAGCACTCACCTTCCACCAATTCCCAGACTTGTCGTCATATGTGGGTTGAGTTTGTTGGTTCTCAACTCTTCTCCAAGAGGTTTTTCTCCAGGTGTTCTGGTTTTCCCCTCTCATAAAAAGCCAGTATTTGATTTGACTCATAACTCGATTTCAGGGACACAAATTTATTAGCCCATGGCTATAATGTGCTACCTCGACTAAATATAGTTATTACTATTATTGCTGTGTTTACACTTGAGCGTTTTACCAAGGTATTGGAGTTTACTTACCTAGGTAAATATTTTGCGTGTGTAAACGCCAACTGATACCATGGTAAACGCCACCCGAGACAATAGAAAGTTAACCAAGGTAAAAGTTCGATTAACCATCTGATCAGGCATGGTTAAGGTCGGTAACCGAGGTTGAGATGACAGATATATCCGCTTGCGGTCACATAGTATTTCACATTTCGTGGTTTCTAGATTGCGTCAGTCTCATTCGATAATGTTTTCGCAATTCATTTTCACGTTTGTTTTTTATCTACCCATGAGTCATGGCGAAAAACAAAGACATTAATCCTCACGACGGCAAACAATCTGCCACAACGCCACAGCTACTTGCTTGTTCACTGGAATACATTCACGTAATCTAGTGTCCTTCTTTGCCAAATCCGGACCAACCTCTCAGACAATGTAACCGAACGTACGCCTAGATATCCTGAAGTTCTCTTTCCACCAATCTTCAGTGAAAGGGTTTCAAACCAAAATTGGTTTCTCGGCCATGACCACGCACGTCTAGCGCGCCTTGTCTTTTGAAGTGCAATTTTAAGCAAAATCAATCGCTTTCCCCTTGACTTCTTGAGGTGCTGCAAAAGTAAAAGCCACTGAAATCTTGAAACTTGAGTTTGCAGCTCAAGAACAAGAAAATGAAACACAAGGACAACAAGAGCCCCAGCTTCTTTTATAAACGCGGGCATTTTATGTATGGATTTAGAATTTGCCGCCAATTTGATTTGATCATTATCGTGATTGATGACAGGTTTACCTCGGTTATTCGAGCCAGTATAAACACTGTACAAATGTACCTCGGTTTAGTCAGTAAATGACTACCTCGGTAAATGCCCAAGTGTAAACACAGCATATGTCATATTAGGGGAAAACATTTATCTTACGTTTGGAGTTCTGAACTGGCTTTAACACAAATTCATCACATAACTCACTGTTACCTTTTTCAGTTGGTTTTCTTTCATATTTTTTCCTAAAACTACGAGCTATACTATGAAGAATTTCATCGTCAAGTTCATCATCGTCATCGTCGTCATCACTGCAATAGCTGTCATCAGAGTCATACACTGCAGAATTATAGCAAGTAAACACTCCTACAAAACAACATAAATGCAACTTGACAATTAACACTGAGAATAAATTGAAATAGAATTGAATAAGTATATTTACAGTTTGACCCTCACATCTGAATTGCAGTATTGCTTCAAAGCCACCAGAACAGTGGAAGATTCAGGGATGCAGATAAAATTTTTGACAAATAGGAATTATCAGTTCACAGGCAGGCTTAGAAGAATCAGTTACTATAGAGTTTTAAGACCATGGGTTTTTCAGCCGAGAAAATTGCATTGACAGCCTGGTATTTCCCTGGGCTCCTGGCTACTACATGTATCTACATCCCTGAAGATTACTGCAACATCATTCTTATAATTTAATTATATGTAAGATGTTATTTGAACAATAACATTGTGTCTATTTTGTTGGCACAGACTTAAACAGTTTCCCTTACACCTGGGCAACATTTCATAAACCATACATCTTTTAAATGACAACAACAATACTGTGTAGTGTACAATGCACGCTGAACATTCAACAAGGCCATCAAAGCGTGAAACCAACTTACACCACAAAGAAAATTTATATAGGTAATGATTAGGTTATCTAAAAGATACAGCATCAGTACAAGATGATCAGTAGCAGAAAGTTTTAGTTAAGCTATAGATGTCCATACCATTACGGTGAAAGAAGATGTGGGCAAAAAGGTCAAACATGTCAGACTGCAAATTAAAAGAAATGAACTAAATTAATCCTGCATAGATAATAACTCTTGTTCTTGTTTGTTCCCTTGTTTATGAGGGAACTTTGTAAAAGAAAGGTGCCTGTATCATGGTACCGTACATGTAGTTTTGTCAAATTTAATGACAAGCAGTATTTTCTGCCTGTTGTTTAGGTTATTATTAGCCTAAACAACAGGCGGAAAAAAACAATTTCCTGTATTAAAAACTTGAAGAGCTAACTAAAAAATTCAATCAACTCTTGAAAATTAAGAGATAAAATACAGGAACATACGGCAGTCAAGTTAACATCATCCGAGTCTTCACTTGTGAGTCTCTTGTATGCAGAGGACACTTCTTGAAATTTCTGGAAAAAAAATACAATAATGCAGCTATAAATGAAACAGAGCCTCAAGCTGTCCATACAAGAATAAGAGCATCTGAGAGCTGGATCTCATGAGAGTTGTGTGGACTTCATGTATCCTTGATGGGTAAAACTTGAGCCAAACCACACAGACTTCACAAGACATGTATTGCATTTAAAATGTGGTACTTAGCTAACGTGGACCTTACTTTGGTCGCTTCCTCACTGTTGTTATGTTTATCAGGATGCCACCTCAAAGCAAGACGTTTGTAACTGGACCTTATTTCATCTTGGCCTGCTCCTAAAATCATGCAACAGAATAATTGGTGATAAGACATACAGAAACCATTGTGCTTATTCAGTAACCAAACAAAATATTTTCATATTCCTCCATAGTTTCAAGTTTAAGTCTCTTTCACCTAACAACATCCTCATCTTGGCACTTTCAGAGCCTTTCTTAGAGTTTTTTCTTTTTTGCATTTTGTAACATTTTGGGTATCAAAGTATCCAAAAATGACAAAGACAAGGTTTACTGAGGTAATGATGAATTAGTTTTGAGCAGTGCTGTACACGCAGTACTTTTTCTGGTACAATAATTTACACTACAGACGGCAGTTCTAAGATTTTTTTTTAAAAACAACATTTAGATAACAGATGATTCATAGTTATACAGAGCATCATTTTACTTTAAAATTTTTCGAGAGGCCCTACTCAAGGTTTGGAACCCTCAAATCTACAACATGTATTGCCCTGGAATTGCGATGTTTTCTGTTTGCAAACACTGACGTCAAATTTCTTTTGATATTCAAATTTGCCAGCCACCGAACAATAGCATGCTTTGTTTCAACAACCAATAAACCTCTGGTTGGCACATTTAGGTGACGTAATGAGAAACATCGCTATAAGGCTTAATCTTAAGTCTCACTGGAGTTAAAGGTCGCATGTCAACAATAAAATAATATTTGGTCTTGCTTACCTAAAACAAGAAGCTTAACTTCTGTGTACTGTTTAAACTACTTTTGAAAACAAGTTATGCAACACACCAAGAGTACAAACTAAACAATACATAAATATACTATTTGATTTGATTTGCCATTTGAAATTTCACGTTTAATGTTTGCTCCAGACAACAGACAAATACGTCTTTGCGTAGTGGTAACTGATATCGTTTACTTCCTGTTTAGAAATCAATCCGTTGTCTATTATTAATTGTAGTAAAAGCCAAACAAGACAAAACATATCAATCAACTTGAATTTTAATACTAACAAGCAGTCTTAAGCTACAAGCTAAATGCAGTCAGCGATCGTAGATCTTGAAAAAAAAGGGTAGTTTTCGTCAAAACTCAAGTGACAGTTCGAATTTCGTCACGCAATTTCGCTATTTTTAAGATGATGTTCTAAGGGTACCGTTCTACGATTTCATCTCAAAACTTCAAAGAATAAACTAAAATATATTAAACTTAATTAACTTGTGATTATCTAATTAACACTGATTAAAAAAAGCAATAAGCTTAATTCTTTCCTTCGAAACAGTTTCCTTTACAGTTGAACCATATCGCGACACTCGATTTTAGCTAATTGTTTCGAGTGAGAGAGGGTCTCATTGCTTTTGACCAAATTAATCACGTAATAAGGCACAAACCGAAAGGAAGCTCCAAGATTGCGAACGCTTCGCTCCTGGTAAGACCCATAATTCTGGCGTTCTAAATGTTCACGTTCAAAGTTTTGCTGCACGTAAATCCGCCATGTTTCATACTTTCACGTGTAAAGTTTTGGCGCGATTGTAGAATTCTGGGAAATTTAAAGTCTCGTGACTCTGACACTTTTAGAATAATCAGAATCTTGAGTCAGCGGAATGTCTCCATAGCGACGATCACCTGGGAAATGGCTCAGAAGGCTAGTCACGTGCTCTATTACCAGCGGTTGACTTCAGTAGTGCCAGTGCTCGCCCTAAAAAATTGGCTATCAATTTTTTTTGGATTTGTTGAACCTCATATTCTTCTTCACGAAAGAGAATTCAGCACGAAATATGGCCTCAGTACACTTTTAATTGACTTTTTGTCTTATTGAGTACGTGCTGGGGATTTTTGAATTATTACAGTGTTCCCCAATGGAAGGAACAAGCGACGACATGGTTTGAAATCATCGGCGACTGAGACTGCCAAACTCCACTTTTCCTGAATTATAATTTCTGATTTCGTGGCGGATTTTAAATGCGATGGTCTTTACCATGGCTGACACGAAAACAGAACCTTTATCACCAAAGAAGCCGGTTAAAGAGAAAATCGTGGGGATCTATGACGAATTTTTTAAGGTACATGTGAACACCTGAGCGAGAAGAATTTCATTCATTTAATTTAATTTTTAAATCTTATCTTTGTTATTGTACATGTGATATTTGCATTGTGATCATGATCATTGTGAGATATAAGCTTAATTAACATTAAACGTTGTCATCAGAAACTGGTGCAATTGCGTGCATAAAAAACAGTGAAGCCAGTCATCTTGTGTATGAGTGCCATATTTGATTACCCACATGCACACGTCTTTTGTCCTAAAGGAGAAGTCAGCAGTTGGTCAGAGAATTAATATTTTGATTAAAATGTTTGGGTAAACATTGTGATGAGTTGAAATGACAAGATTTCCACACAGCCCCATACATTAAATATACATGCATGTTGTGACTCAAACTCTATTCGTATTCAGAAAAGGATTAGTATGATAGTGATGCATGTATAATTAATGTATGGGGCTGTGCGGAATTATTTCGGTTGAAATTGACCAGCAGATCAGAAAACGGTCAGTGAAGTAGCTGGTTTACCAAAATTTTAACACAAGCATTGCACTCTTTAGGGAGAAGACCCAACACGCGAGAGTCCAAATTTCTGGCATGAATTTTTTCTGATGAGGGTGAGTTTGTAGTAACTGTTTCCTTTCTTTAACTGTAACACAGCTGTCTTTGTCAAAACTTAAAAAAAAAATGATTTAACAGTGTTTGGTTGTCTGTGAAGTCACCAGTTGTGCAGTACAGTAGATGACTTAATAATAACATGTATAACCACTGAGTTGTTAACTGCACATAACCTTTACCTTGGACTGGCATCAGCTGTAATAGATGAGTTCACATTTTCAGGTCAATGCTGTGTATTTGGAGAAGTCTATTGATAAGCTAAGTGAAGAGGAACTTATGGATGTTAAGGTACAAATGGAGAGTTGTGTTATACACTGTAATACACTGCATATTTAACTGTAACATTTACTTTGCATACTACAAGAGTCCATTATCCTGGGTGCTAGAGATTGTTTTTTTCCTTTGGAGGAGGGAACTACGTGGCGAAGCCAAAACCATGAGGTGTGAAGCACCGAGAGGAAAACAATAACCTCTGGTCACACGAATGCTGAACCTCACTTCTGTGCTGTGCGGTTGCCTGGGAAACCACATTCTCCTAAGCCAATCACAGTTATTGTTTCATGTCAGCTGGCAAAACATTGTGAAACAACAACTCTGGTTGGGGAGAGGGGGTGGTGGTGGGGGGGGGGGGGGGGGGGTGAAAGGAAATGTTTTTAAAGAAAATTATGAAGCTAAATTGGAATTTCCAGAGGGGTGGGGGTGCAAACCAAAAAAACCTTCCATGGGAGGGGTATAGATATTTTTTGGAACCACACAATCCTGTATAATTCTTCAAAGCTTTTATCACATCTAATTTATGTGATCTGAACTTAAAAATGCTGTCATTGCATTAGGACAGTGAAGCAATGTTTGATACTTTTATCATTAATTCTTGCTTTAAAACATTAATTTTGTCTTACCAAAACATTTCTTTATCAGGCTCAAGACTAACTTTTCAGCTTACTTGCCCAGTGGCTAGTGCACATCTTTTGTGCTAACATTTTCACTGGCCAAAATGGCTAGTGAAGTGCAAAACCTACTAGCCAAAATGGAATTTTTACCAGTCTGTGACTAGCTGGCTACTGTTAGTCTTGAGCCCTGTTTATGTCACTTTCATTTCAGGAAAACATCAACCTCTTATTTGCTCAATGCTGCATTGCATTGCGTGGTGATCATCAGATAAAACTAGTTAATTCTCTCCAGGTAGGTGTTACGCTCTTTACAGTACAGTGTAACTCATTTCGTTATGTTTGGACAAAGACTAAGATGATATGAAGACACTCGGAATTCTGCCAGACGTTTTATGGAAGGTTTATTTCCCCTATCTTTTATTGTCAAAATTTACTGGGTTTTTTTTTTTGCTATTTTATAGACATTGTGTGCTTTAGTGCGATCTGTTTACAGAAAGAGATTGGGAGACCATGGATTTGACATTATTAATATTCTGATTGGATTTGATTCTGCTGAGGCGCAAATGCAGGTACATTATGTTGTTTTTAATGTATCCTAAATGTTTTACGATGAACTTCAATGCACAGGAAGAAAATAAGGGGTAGTAAATGACTTTTCCAAAACCAGGCATTCCTAGAATTTTAGCCAAATAAATTTCATGGTTCTCACAGTTTTGATTTTTTGCATGAAGTCAGGCATTTCTTTGCAAAGCCTTTGAATGCCTCAGACTCACAGAAAACATGGTTGTCTTGCTGTCTTTACCCCTTAAAATATCAAATATTGGTTTTAATATTTCAATCATTTTTTGCGATTGCTGTTGTTTTGCAGGTTATTCTCGTCACTGACATGAAAATTCTTGCAAATTTCTCTTTTTTTTAGGGATTATTAGAAAGTTTGCATACATTTCTTGTTGGGGATTATCCAGGTAAATTTATCATGTGCAGAGTCAAATACTTTCATCATTTCATGCACAGTGCTTCTTTTTTTTCATAGTGAGAGTGACATTGCCCAAAATGTTTGTGATTCTTTCTTCTTTTTTTTTGTCTTTTCATTTTTGTTCATTTAGTTTGTTTGGTGATAATGGAAACCTGTAAACTTTAACTTTTAACTCTATCAGGTGGACTACAGTGTATTCCAGCTAGTCCAAATATTTAAAATTAATTGCACCAGTACATGCAATCTTTATTAATTATTTCTTTGCCTTAATATTGTCCTTTTTTCTCAGTGAGCTTGAAGAATCTGTGTCTTAAGTTAGCACTGATCCTAGTTACAGTAAGTGGTGTCCAACTCATGAATTCACTACTTTGCATGTTTTGGTAAAGAATGATCACCTGGGGGAGTGGTTATCAGGGAGTCTGCGCATCCAGCTTAGAGTTTGACAAATAAGACGAGGACTATTTTTTTGGTCTGGGTTAAACATGTGACCATGCTCCTTCCACCCCCCACCCCCCCTTCACCCCCCTCCCCCTCCCTCCTCTCTTCATCCCTCCCAACTCCTTCAACTCTCCACTTCTGGACTTGACATCCTTTCAAAAGAGGTCATGAACATTTACATACAAACCAACTTCTCTATCTGCCACTGGTACAATAATGTATTTTCAAAAATTTGAAAATCTTTAAGTGTCTCAATGTTATTCATGCCTCAAAATTTTACATCAAGTGATTCTCCTTACTGGTTATTTCTTTACTTCTAGGCAACAGACAATGTCAGTCAAAACACAATTATTGAGTATGTTATGATCAACAGCATTTTTGAAGCTGTTATTCAGGTGGGCTATTTACATATATTTGTGAATGGTTGGGTTTGTGGTTGGTTTTGTGTAGTTTTAGTCTGTTGACAAAAGCATAATTTAGGGATCATATTCCTGTTTTTGTTCTAGGTCCTTGCTGATCCAGTGGCCAGACAACAACATGGTTATGAGGCAATGCTTCTCCTGACAATTCTTGTTAATTACAGGAAGTATGAGGTGAAAATATTCTTTTTTTCTTTTCTTTCAATTGTCTGGGACTGGTGTTAATCCAAAAATCAGGAAATAAATCTACAAATTCCTTCTTTTCTGTGATAAAAAGTTGAGTGTTTTTTAACACAATTTTTATTTTTCTTCTCTTTTCTTCAGGCATCAAATCCTTACATTGTAAAACTTTCAATCTTGGATGATGAGCTGGCACTGAATGTAAGTAGATGCTTGTTCTCTAGTTGTTAGTTAGCTCTTTAGTGTACAAATTCACTCATTCATTCATTCACTCATTCATTCATTCATTCATTCATTCATTCATTCACTATTTTATAATATGCACTGATATCAACCTTAGTTTATTTTCCTGGTAGGGTTTTGGATGTGTGATATCAGCAGCACTCACTGATTACAATAGGTATATGTAGAGGTTTTCTAATAATCACTGACAGTTGTTTAATTGTGGGGGAACAATACTACGATTATCAGTTGAGATTGGACCGAGAGAAGTTTGGGGCCCAAGTTTTGCCGTTGAAACCATGTTGTTGTTAAAGGGAATGCAAATAGTTTCCATTGGCAACTTTTGGGTCAGAAACGACATGAAACTACAAACTAATTACCATTACTTTTTGCAGTTTAGTTTTCTCTTGCATGATTGGGTTTTTACTTCAAACACAATAACACTCCATAAATATTTCTAGTATGCACGGTTTTTGGATTTTCACAGCAACATGACAGCCCGAAAAGTTGCCAATGGATACTATTTGCGTTTCCCTTGACAACGTGGTTTCTATGGCAAAACCTGGGCACCAAACTTCCCTTAGTCCATACTCAACTGATAATCATAGTAACTCACTCTGTTTTCTTGACACCTTATTTCTGGCAAAAGAAAGGTTAAGTTTTATTTATAACTATTATTTAATTAATTTCCTTTTTTAGGAAACATGCAGCCTTGTTAGAGCAGGCATCAGGAGGATTGATAAGTTCTATTACCAGCTTTGTATGAGAATTGTTTCTTCTTTTTCAAAAAGCAATGAATTATTGAAGGGCTTGAATGAAAAAGAAACAAAATTAGTGATTTGATCTTGAAATCTGAAGTGTTGCAAAATAGTTTAACATTTATTTCACAGCCTGAGAGCTTTAAATATTATTTTGATGGATTAACCTATTACTTTTTCAGGAAAAAAAACTGAACTTAATATTATTGATTGCCATTTTCTGCTTGAATTAAAACAAAAATCAAACAAGAATCAGCCTCCCTGATGTTTTATTTGTTTCAGGCTATTTTCATGAAGTAAGCTCTTGGCTCACGACAATAAACACAGAATAATATATTCCATTTTTACTTTGGCAGGATCAAATTATATGCAGCACAATGTTCAAGACTAAAATCATGCTTGTTAAAAATAATGCATTAGTTCTAACTGTGCAGTTAATGTTCTGTTCATCATAGGTTGGGAGTATGTTTGTTGCTGAGACAGAGAAAGCAGAATGTTTCAGGTAAAATACCTTTAACATACTTCAACTCAAGAAAGCAAGCTGCACTTCTCATGTGCAAAATTAACAATAAAAATTATTGTCACTCCTTTTAGCACCAATGAGGCTGTTCTTCTGGCATTGTATGAAGCAGTGCACCTCAACAGAAATTTCTTCACTGTCCTCAGTCATGTCACGGTGAGTCCCACTAGCTGAAGATGTGCATAAATGCTGACAAGTGTAGTTTCGAGGTGCAAACAATTCTCGCCATTTGTTTTCAGTCTCTCTGTTGAGAGACAAAGGTATTTCCAAAGCAAATTAAAACTTGTGTTTGCCAGCAGCTAAAAGTTTAAGGACTGAATAGACTCTCTGTTGAATGATCAAAATAATACTGCACACTTACTGTATGCTTAGGGAACTTAACATTAGAATATATGCCTCCATAAAGTTTTATTTGCATTTTGTTTTTTTAGCTGTTTTCCTTTCCTCCTGTCACATGGTAAAGAAGTAAAAATACAGAACACGACATTAAATTTAGCAGTTACCATATTAACTAAGGTGTATTCAAATTTGTGTTAACTATATGTACTTTTTAGACAGCACCAGGGTCCAGTCCTCCCCCATCACCCACTGCAGCACCTCCTGTTGTTGAAAGGCCAGCTTCTGGTAAGAAAATTTTTCCTTGCCAGAAAAGATGGTATAATCCCACAGGTATTTCTCCTTGCCAGAAAAGATGGTATAATCCCACAGTACCTGTATTTGGACACGATTTGATGGACCTTGCCATAACATGTGACATCATTAATAGGGCATTTCTTTGATCGTGATTGAATCAAATTTATCTCGTTGTTTTGATTTAAGGGACAAGTTGTCGGAATTTGTGAACTTAGCTGTGCTGTTTCGGACACAATTTATACCTTATTTCCAGTGCTCAGACTCGGGCACCATGCGTTTGTGTTAGAAGATATACTTGCACTGACTGACCAATCACAGGAGACGCAAACAGCGCAATGAGCCAATCAGAATTCAAAGTAATTACAGGCAACGGGCGCCAAGCGCGGGAAAATACGCGCTTTCAACTCGGCAATGGCTCTAGTTTTGTTTCTCATTGGCTGAGAATGTGTTGCAAGTTTTAACAATCAATCACAGATCAAAGTTAAGCAAAACAAAAGCAAACACGAATTACTTTTTTTTTCTAAATCTTCTCTAACTTACGTTTGTAGCTGCGGTAGTTGAGGGAGTCCCTGCTGATCTAAGTCAACCTACAAATCTGCTGGTGACTCTATTAACTTACTCATCCATTGCTCTACAAAATACTAAAGGTATGAATAACATACAACGATCTTGCAACAAGAAAATTAAGGAAAAGCCACAACAAATTTTCCCAAAACTTGGTGTCACTAAATTTATCCAAACTTTCAAAATTGTCTGTCGCGTTGTCGCAGCAATGTGTACCAGGTAATTTGGTACTTTTTCTGATTTTCCTGATGCTGTGTATTTTTAGTTTTTCATCATCCTTCCTGAGATAGTTACGCGGAAGCTTGTTTTTGTTGGAGAAAATGTTTTTTCGTTTATCCAAGAAATTGTAAAATACTTAATTTTGTACATCACTAACACTGCATTTATTTTTCATCGCAGATGACAAAGGAGTAAGCAATGCTAAACTCTGCCAGATTATCTTAACTTGTATTGTTGAGGTAAGAATTATGTAAAGGAAACTGTTCCCTCAGACATGCTAGTTTCAGTGGAGAAACATTTATAACTTGGAGATTAGATTAGTTACCTACTCACGCCAAACCATATAGTCTGTGGCTTGTCAATTTCCAGGCTTTATTCCTTTTTGTCAAAGTATGTCCAGATTTAGGCAATCCAGACGTGTATGCCGGTTTTTCTTGTAACCAGCAAAAATGAAATTTCGTTCACAAATGTAAGTTACTTGGAAAATGAACGTGACCCTAAGATTGCAATATCAAGTACAGACCCAAATTAGACTGAACTCAGTTTTGCATGTAAACGAGCTTTCTCTTCGTTTATCTAATTTTGTACGCAATCGCTACTTTATCTTTGTAGGATCAATATGCAAATGCTTTTCTCCACGACGCAAACATGACATTTTCTGTTCCCCTTCACAGAGTGGTAAGTACATAATCACGTGTATGGAGTTGCAAACATCAACTGGATCCCAAATCTTTTGAAATCCTCCCCTATCCCGTCACTATACCTGCCAACTCTCACGCCTGCGGGTTGAAAACTTCGATCTCAGGCTAACCCACGCCTACGAGACCAATTTCTCACTTCTGGACACACTTTCCAAGTATATGTTATCTCAAACCAATGCGAGAAATCAAACGGCCATGTAAAACGAGTAAATGACGATATTTTTCCCGAAATCTCTGATTTTTGAAGGAAATACGCTGGGACAAGGTCGTGTTCAGCGATACACATCCTTGGTTCTAAATTATTCAGAACTTGTCCGAAATTTTCACTTTTCAGCAAATGTACCACAGAGGAGCTGTTATTGAGAAGCACGCCCCATCAAAGCCACTGGCTTGTGCATTGCTAGGTAAGTATTAATAACACAACAGTTGGATTCCTCACTATCATTACCAGCCTCGAGAGTTATCTCCTGCTTTTAATCAATTCTTTGATCTGAACATTGTCTAGTGCAGACTCGAGTTCTATTTATACAACACTAAAGGGAACGAAAAGCGTGATGTTTCTGAAACTGGGTATTCGAGATAATCGTTGGTAAATCACCGTTGAGACACGAAGAAATAAGAGTCCAATATATTGGCAACTCGAAAGGGTACGACTCCGATACTTACGGAAAAACCTGAAGTCTTGACGAGAAATCTATTCCACCCACCGTATATCTAAATACGATGAGAGTATAAATAGTTAAATATATCTTGATAGTAATTGTTTGTTTCAGATCTTATGGTGGAGTTTATTGTTACTCATATGATGAAAACGTTACCAGCTGACTTGTACAGGTAATTGATGCCCAAACAGTCTCTATTTTGTATGTTCTTTGTCACCCGGTTGTCGGTCCTTAGGCCCATCTTCCTACGGCATGGCATAGCGTGAACTTAATTATCCAATAAACCAACACAAGTTCACGTTTGGTTTGCAATTGATAAATTCTCGATCTGTAGTTGGACAGTTGATTATCTCGGAAGTAGCGTGAAAGTATGAACTGATTATACTGTCGTCACCCTTTTTTCATTCACGCTCAGTCGTACGTTTGACAGGCTCAAGTTCGATTTTCCAAAGCAAAAAGGAAGGACTATAAAAAAACATGCTTAGTTTCACCAGCCTAAATAGTCGTTCAACTTAATTCTGACATTTCTAGCTTCGATGGCTATTGGATGAACTTGTGTCACTGGGTCCTGTGTTAAAGGGAGAAGTGAAAGCAGCAAAAGTAACATTGTTTCTTTATTCGTTGTAGCAAAACATTTGGAATCTTGCATCGTATGCTGTGTTACCAAAAGCGATGCCGTGTAAGACTAGCCTACTCATGGAAGAACTTCTGGACCGCTCTCATGAATTTCCTCAAGTTCCTTCTTTCTTGTGAAACGTATCTCACGAAGACCTGCAATATCTTCTCTTTAGCTTCACAGGTTAGTTATGAAACCGAGACTACGCAAGGGAATCTGTCCTGTTCAGTCTTCAGAGGCGATTTGAGAATATGAGGAGATCAGCGCGTAAAACGCAAATGTTGTATTATTTTGTTTTTAGTAGGAATTTGTCAACGCCATTCTTTTGAATTTCTGGTGACCTTTCCTCATACTGTATGTTTTTTGCCTGTTCAAAAATGGCTCTGTGATCGGATATTTACAGCAAACGCACGCTAAATGGCTTCCAGCGAGGAAGATGCAAACTCCAAACCGCTGAAAGTAATGAACATTTAGTTCAACCAATATGGGACGGTGGGAGGACTCTATTCATCGGAAACGTCTAGCCTGACTCTCTCTCTTCCCCCACCCCTCTCGTCTGGACTCACAGTTGTACGAAGTTGCTTTAATTTCTTGATGTATTTGTCTTTTGTAGGTGGTTAACATTTTTAACCTTTTTATCACGTATGGAGACACATTTCTTCCCTCACCAACCTCCTACGATGAACTGTACTACGAAATTATCCGAGTTCACCAGATCTTTGATAACCTTTATTCAATGGGTAAGCCGTTTAATTCCTTTACATCGCTGGTTGTTTTTGCCCACTTTTTTCGCTTTTAATACCACAAACACATCTCAAAGAAAGAAATTGGTGGAGGAAAAAGAAACAGGGGCTTGTTAAAATTTGGTGTACCGTACTGGAACATCAGTAGACCTCATAATATCTTTCGAAAAATTTGGTACAAATTTCTTGTTTCCGGAAATGTTGCCACGTTTATGAACACATGCTACGTTTGCTTTGCTCCAGTCTTCCCACGCTAACTAGTGCTTTTCACGTCAGTACCACGAAAACAACGTCTCTGTCTCGGCAACTTTTCTGTTTCCTCCTATGTGGATGTTTAGTGCCTAATGGCTACCAGATTTTTTTATTTTTCAACAGCATTAAGACACTCTACAAATGGTGGTGACTGGAAAGACGCAGCTGCTCGTCTTTCCAGCTCGTTAGTAAACGTGAGGTAAGTCTGATCGTGAAGACAAAGTTTTGAATAGTCAGTACTTTGACATGACACTTGAGGTTCATTGTCCTGCGGAGCGTGATCAAAGAAAATGCCGAGTTTATTTGAAGTCAGTGAGAGCTGGCAGTGTTTGAAATCAATCTGATTTAGTTGGTTTTTTGCAGGGCCATTATTAACCATTTTACGCCTAAAATTGATTCTTGGGCGGCTGTCAATCATCTGACGTCACTATCAGCTGAACAGGTTTGTGTATTTTTCGCTTCTATTGTATACAGTAAATAAAAACATCGCTTTCAAATATTTGTGTTTCCGCAACATTCTTCACCATTCATTCATTCTTTCATTCATTTATTTGTTCATTTATTTGTCAGGTGTTGAGCGTGATTCGCAGTAATTATGACACACTGACGCTGAAACTGCAAGAAAACTTGGATCATTACGAGAAATATTCAGAGAAGCCGAAAGAGGCAGCGTTCTTTACACAGCTGGTACGTGTTATGGTCGTTTCGTCAATGTCAAAAGTCCCTTCGGAATTAAGATACCTAAAACATTATCAAGGATTACAACAGTGGAACTGTATTTGTTTTAACTGGAAAATACCACTGAAGCTTATCTCGATTGCTTACGACTGAAAAAAAAAAAAAGATCCAGCATCAAATCGAGATTAGCTTGCGTCTTATCAACTTCTCGCTTGATGTGGCTGTCAGTCTAGGCTGTTCTCCCTCTCCAACCGTCAGACCTAAATGGTCAATACGGCTTGTGCTTAACCAGCTTTCCACATCATTATTATCACTATAATCCACCTCCCTTCCTCCCTTCCCCTGGATGGTGTCCCTCTCAGCAGTTTGTCACCAGTACCCTGGGTGAAGAGAAAAAGATCGTGGAATAAAGTATCTTGTTTGGGGAAACAACACTGCTATGTAGAGAACAATCCAGTTTTTCGACTCTAACAAAACTCTGCGAAGTTCTGAATCATGGTTACCCCAACTCTTCCCAAATGGCGCCGTTCATTAGTGCAGCTGTTAATGCGCTAATTTGAGTTTGTTTCTGTATTTCACCAGGTTCGTTCCATCGTTATAGATGTCCGACGAACTATTCATGTGAGCAATCTAGAACAGTTTAGCTTACTTCAAGAATTTGCATCGATCCATTGACTTGGTTCCAGTCAGTACAACCAGGTTCAATGCTATGAGATCAGCCTCTGAGATGCGATGTAAAGCATACCACCATGACTGGTGCGTATCATGCAGATCAGTCAGGAATTTGAAGATAGCTTACCGGAAGTGAACGTAAAGTCGCTTGTGGTTATAACTGGGTTTCCGGTTTCCTTCTGGGTTGCAAGAGTGGGTGAAGTGTTAGAGGGTATATTGAGATAGAGTTGTCAGTTTGGAAATAAGAATAAATGCAAATTAGGAACGTCTATACTCAATATTTTAAGTCGCTCTAAGTGCAGTGTGGTTAAGTGTGGTTCGTATAACCTTCAGAAACAGTGGATTAAGAAAACGTTTTAGGAGGCTTGGTAAAAAATTGTATCCGTACCAGTATTTAAAATCACGAGATATTTGGTACACCTTCAATACGAGATAAGTGCGCATTTATTCTTTGAAATTTAAGGTAAATAAAGTAATTACCTGCCGTTTTTGTAATTTGCCTCCACTGAAGCCCATTTTAATCCTCATTAACGTCGTTCCTTGTCTTTTATTTTACGTTTTTAAAGCTGGTAACGGTGGCCCGCATTGAAAAAATGTGGAAGTGTTTGAATATTTACCTAAGAGGAGAGTTTGTGAGAACTTACTGGGGATTCGTCTACTCTAAATATCAACAGAATCAGATAGTAATATTCAACTATTAAACGTTAAAATTTGCATGGCCTCCTTTGAATTTATGAAGATCATATATTTGGCCTACGGTGGACAGATTAGTATAGGAAATCGCACGACCTCGAATACTGTACTCGAAGTTAATAGGTACGAGTGATTTCGAATGTTCTCAAAATTACACGAGCCTTTAGGCGAGTGCAATTTGAGAAGTTTCAAAATCACAAGTATCTTTTAACCCCAAATTGTACGAGAAGGTCGTGCGATTTTTTATTTATAGTACATTCAACAAAATTACGAACTTACGCGCCGTTGTTATGGAAACTTAATAGGTACTGTGAAGTATATATGAAATAATTCATATTTGTACTGCGGTTGTAGAGGCAAGTGAAGAGTGATCATCGCAGTAAATTTTCCAATTTAAGCAACTGGAAAGAAGAAGCCTGAAAAAATCAGGGCTTCAACGGGATTCGAACCCGTGACCTCCGCGATACCGTTGATGGAGTTCATATTTTCCCGCACATCAACTGACCTCGCTCCCAATGTGTGGCTTCATAGCTCAGTTGGTAGAGCATCGCACCGGTATCGCGGAGGTCACGGGTTCGAATCCCGTTGAAGCCCTGATTTTTTCAGGCTTCTTCTTTCCAGTTGCTTAAATTGGAAAATTTACTGCGATGATCACTCTTCACTTGCCTCTACAACCGCAGTACAAATATGAATTATTTCATATATACTTCACATCACTTCACTGTGCGGGAAAATATGAACTCCATCAACTGACCTCGCTCCCAATGTGTGGCTTCATAGCTCAGTTGGTAGAGCATCGCACC
This sequence comes from Galaxea fascicularis, assembly GCA_948470475.1. NCBI lineage: Eukaryota > Metazoa > Cnidaria > Anthozoa > Scleractinia > Euphylliidae > Galaxea > Galaxea fascicularis. The sequence goes on along the minus strand of OX419336.1, from coordinate 2,597,383 downwards.
GGTATCGCGGAGGTCACGGGTTCGAATCCCGTTGAAGCCCTGATTTTTTCAGGCTTCTTCTTTCCAGTTGCTTAAATTGGAAAATTTACTGCGATGATCACTCTTCACTTGCCTTAATAGGTACTCCTACAGAGTACTATTTGGGATTACAGTAATTGTACTCCTCTCAACCAATCAGAATTAAGTAATTTTGTTCAGTGTACCATAAAAGATGAAATGGCTCGTCGCATTGATGACCGCAACTTCATCAGATGAGAAAAAAAGCCTGAAAAAGAAAATTTTAGGGATTTTTCTCATCTACTAAACGATCATCACTGCGACTAGCCATTCCATCTCTAATTTAATTCTTCTGTAATCAATGAGAACAGCTCTAGGAACAAGTGCTGTTTCGACCAACACATCATGTTTTTCGTATATTTTCACACACGCACTTGACGAATAAATTTCAGTTACACCCCTTTGATTCTGTGACGAAAAGGCAATATTTGAACAACCCAAGTGCTTGTTCCCTGAATCATTTTAATAAAATTGGGTCATTCATAAACGTGCAGTGTATATTTTGGGCATTAAATGGATATTTTATGAAAATCGTATAAGAGAATAAATGTTATGTCAAACATGGCATTTTTTTGTGTTGAATTTAGTCTAGTGGTCTTTTATCTGTCGGGCAAAGCCGTCAGTGACCCTGAAGTTCGTAAGTTCTCGAAGCTTGGTAGGGCGGGTCAAGAATAGGTCGCCTGTTCGGTATTTCAATGGAGTATGAAGTCATTCGAACGGCTTCGGAAATGAGCAACACCTCGCGCCAGCATAAGGGCTGAAATCTCAGTGGATGTGCATTTTACACTCTACTCAGTTGGCATTTTCATTTTAAGTGATAGTGATTTTGTAGTTTGCGCTTGAAAAAGGTGAGCATATCCATGAAAAAGCTGAAGTAGCAGTTAGTTTACGGCTAGATTAGCCTGTGTAGCAATGATTTGCATATCCTTTTAGCCAAGCGGGAGTCGCCCAAAGGCATGGGGCGCAAGCGCTACGCAGGGTTGGGCTAGGTAGGTCACAAGCAGAAACACCCCACACCCCCTTCGACGGAGGATCAGGGCAGCTTGCAACGGCAACGAGAACGCCACAAAACAATAGGCTTAATGTAGCCTGCTTGCAGACGGTAGTTTGTATACGCACGAGAGTTCGAAGCCCGGCAAATCCAGTCGCCATATTGGACGAGTTAATTAGTGGAAGATCCTCTCCCTTACCTCCCTCCCCAATTGGAATAATCACGAAAAAGTTACAAAAACGAGAAGTTTTATTTTGAAATGACGTTTTCGACGCCGTTGCCTAAGCTCCCTGTTAAATCCCAAGGGTCACACCAAGAGCCATAATAGTCTCATTGTGGTCACATTCTGTAGCCTCCATAACCCTGCCTCCTTTTCTTCCTGGTTGCACTGTCCTCTTTTAGGTTAAGCGTATGTTTTGTTTACGTGAGTTCAACCTCTCACTGGGTTGGAAATTCTAATTGGAAACTAGAAAGCAGTAGCTACTATGAAATTCTCATGGCTTTGCCTGGGTGAGATATCTCACGGGCTCGTGGGCAGTGATGAATTTGTCAGATGGATCTAAGTAAAATTCAGGTTATTACAGATTTTTCTCTTTCACTTAAATAAATCTATTTATTTATCTTTTATGTGGTGTACTTTTCGGTGATCGTTCTAACGCAAGATACTGGACCCCAGAAATGACTGCACAAAATGTCGTTGACGAGTGGCTCCGCACGCGCCAAAAAATTCGAATTTTCTCATTGGCTGACAAAAAAATCATGCGCAGCAGAAATAAAAATCCCAAAGCACTACACATTCCATTTTACTTCCGGCCCGCATGCCGCGGGCGAGCAACCTCGTGCTGCACGTAAAATACATAAACAATCTTGCTTTTTCAAAGTAACGGCATACAATTGCAAGGCAGCTTTCTGTTCTTCTTTCAAAACCAAACCGCCTAACTTAAGTACGGTTATTGCACTATTGTTGGTTGTTCAGCGAAAATCAGTTCAGTTTCAATCGAAAGTTCAAGAAGGTTAAGTTCAGTGGTAATTGTCAAGTTGTAAGTTTTAAGTTCACGCTTCCACTTGTTCCAATAAAACTCTAACAAACACAAGGGAAAGTCTTGACGTGATTCTAAAAGTTTTGAGTGACCGAATTTTTACGCAGCGTTTCAGTCCAAATTACAATTTATGTTTTGGTTTATTAGTGACTGTTATGACTGTATACTGCTATTAGTTTTTAAATTCTCGTTTGATACATCGGTCCATAATGGGTGGGCCCGGGAGGCGGTCCTCAGCATTCCGTTGGGGGGTGCGGACGCACCCGTCGCAGCCCCAGTTCTTCCCCACGGGCCTGGGAAGTTATAGCTGAGAAACAACAGCTGAAGGCTACACCAGGAGCACTAAATCTTCATTTCCCAGCCTAAATTTTTTAAGCTTTCATCTGCTCTGATATCAGAAATCTGCGCACATCTTTCCAAATGTTGTGCCTATAATTACTTTGTTGACAAATTTGCTGCCTTAGGGCCCGTACGCACTAGGCGAATTTTTGTTTATTTTGCAAAAATATTTGTCATCAGTTCCGTTCTGCAAGTGCGAACGGCGTTTTTCGTCCTACCAAAATTTTGTCAAGCCGTACCAAACTTCAAAAGCGCCGTCGTCCTGCCTCAGGGCAAGACAAATTTTTGTCAAGCGTCAAAACTGTCAGATTTTACTATTTGCAGGCGTTAAAATAGCTGAAAATGTCAATCAAGGAAATTTGATCTCGCTTTTTACATTCAGCAGAAGCCCACACTTGTGGTTATCAAATATTTTGGTGTTTTTAAGTGCGTACGCGATTAGCAAATTCAAAATTTGTCGAGATTTTTGTCAGAGCCAAACAAATCGGAAAGATTTCCGTACAGCCCCATACATAATTATACATGCATCACTGTCATACTAACCCTGTTTCAAAAACGCATAGAGTTTTAGTCATGAAATGCATGTATAATTAATGTATGGGGCTGTGTGGAAATCTTGCCAACAAACCTTTTCAACCCAATGTGTACGGGCCCTTAGGTGCGATTTAGTTTTCCAATCCCACCTCCACCATGCTGAAGTCCATTCCTTATCATTCCGCCAGGAAATAAAGTGCGCATGCTTGCTTGTTGTTTTGGAGCCGTGGTGCTGGCGGGCTCAGAAAATTAGGCGGCCAACGGTTCACAGAATGGTACAAACTTTGAATTTTGATATTTTATTGTTTGCTGGACATTTTAGTTCTCTGCAGTTTTAACATTGTTTTTTATATGGATTTTAGAATGTCTAGGCAAGAGCTGACTGATAAAGAGAACCAAGGGGTGCCTGAAAAACGGCAAAATGAGAAACCGCAAGGAGTCGTGTCGATATTGAAGTCTTCTCAAAAACAGAATTTCCCCTTGGAAAAGAAATTGACAAAAGTAAGTGCATGGTTGTGACACATGGAGCGTGATAGCAGTTTTATATTCGTCATACCTGAGAGCAAAATAACTCAAAATAACATGAATTTAGCTTGCTGATTAGCTTCGTCCGTGACTTTGGGAAATAATTAAGATTTGAGCTTTAAGTACGTGTAAGGTTGACAATTATGTAAAATAGCTTGTTAACTGACCAAGTCGGCGTTTATATTATGTTGGTCCATCCTGGGATGACTTTCCTTGTTTACATACGTGGTTTCATCCTGGGACGAAAATTTCACCTGTTAAAGTCTAATTTTTCAACCCGGGAGAAGACTGTTTACACAGAATCTCCCTGAATCGGATGAATGGAATGTTACATGTATCCGGGGTTGAACAAATTTTACGCTGGGATCATGTCAACACCAAGAGATAAATAAACAGACACCAAGCAGTGCTCGTCCTTAACTTTTTAACAAAGTAGTCCAAGGGCTAGTGGAGTCTAAAATATACTAGCCAAATGTTGTTGTTTGGTAGCCAATCATCATACTATCTCCAAAACTCTTCTATTACAAGTAGCCCAGTGGCTAGTGGTTCTCAAATTTTACTAGCCCAAACCAAATTTCTACTAGTCCTGGGCTGGGCACTGCCAAGATGAAACTCCTCCCAAGATGAAGCCACACAAATGTCGCCTGAGGTATTTAGCTTGGGGTAGGAGTTTGATCGCTTTAATCCATGAGTTTACTGAATAAATTCCTGTGAATGATTAGTTTTCACTGCATTGATGATTACCATAACATAGGGTTGTGTTTGGATATAACAATAATAATTATTGATAATAAACTATCATTAATTCCCCAAACTTTTCTATAAGTTACCTCACAAATTATTGTGAGGTAACTTATAGAAAAGTTTGGGGAAATAATGATAGTTAATTAACAATAGTGATAATAAACAACTTATAATAATAATAATAATGCTGTTATTAATCAGATACTCCAAAATGAATAAAAATTTTGTCACATTTCCTTATTGAGTTGTTCAGGTGAACATAATCTTTAAGAATTCTGGTAAATTATTTTTCACTGGCTCATTTTGCTAGATATAGCAATCCTGATACAATATTATGTTAATGTTAACAACAGGTTTCTTTCAAGAACTCTCCAGTGCGTCATACAATCCCCTACAGTGTTGAGTTATTACATGGTTGGCAGGCAATTTGTGAACTTGACGAAGAGGAAAATTGGACTGAGAGAACACAAGTTGTGACTAAGGAGGATCACAAACTATACTCTGAAACGGCAAGGGTAAGGAGCAGACCAGTGGCAGATCAAGGGGAGTGGGCTGGGGGACCCAGGTCTCCCCACTAATTTTTGGACCAAAGCCGAGGCCTGTAGGGCCAAGTTTGTAATCTAACTTCACTAAAGATATACATATTTGTATAATATTTTACTTCGTATGCAACTTTTAATAGCAATAATTTTGAACGTTTAATTTTCAGTCTTAGCAATAGTTTTTGTCCTATAGTGTGTAATTTAATTTGATAATTTATTATTGTAATGCACATTTGAAAACATTTGTTGATATTTGCCCAATATGAGTAAATAAATTAATTAAACAGGTCAACTCTTGTGGAGTTCCTGTTTACTTTATAATTCACTGAAGTAAACTGTAAGAAGCCTTGAAAACTCTTGGTGAATGGTTCATTCCAACAAGAAAGTTCTTTAACCAACCTCTGCACCAAACATTTACCTCTTGGCTATTTGTTTTAAATTAATAGCCCCATATCACTATTTGTTCATTTACTGTTTATTGCTGTTTTCTTAGGAGTGGCTTGATATCCTTATTGCTGATTTACCCTGCTTAAGGTGAGAGTGAAAATTATCATGTAGCACCCAACATTCAGACCAATATTCTAACTCTTGGTCTTGACCTTACTACAGTTATCAGTTGAGTTTGGAATGAGAGAAGTTTGGCGCCCACATTTTGCGGTTGAAACCATGTTGTTGTCAAAGGGAACACAAATAGTATCCATTGGCAACTTTTCAGGCTGTCATGTGAAGACTGATAAGTTTGTTTCTCCATTTCCATAGCCATAAAACAATAGTAATAATTATACAGTAGAAGCAAACTTACAATCATCTTCCATAAAAATGTTTGATTGTGGCTCAGGCTCAGTCTTTGGGATGGTTGCTTTCAAATATGAGAATCTACAGTAGTTGGGTCCACCACAAAGTACTGAATGATACTAATGGACTTAAATTTTCAACCACTCTTACAGGGAGCAAGACACAACCATGGAAACAAGCTGTGAAATCCCTGAAATAGTCCCGCCAGAAATACCTGTTGGTGGTGATGATTTGAGTGTTGAGACTCCCACCACAAATGTTACCGAAGATGAGGAATTGGATTCTGAACTCATGTCAGATTTTTCAAAGTTACAAATTGGTACTGCTGACAGTCCACGGACTTTCTCACCTATTGGTAGTGAACGGACATCACCTGAACAAGGTTTGTTATGCAGCAGACTCCCCTGATCTGACAAACACTGAAGGAATTAAAATATTTGTTTGAGTGGGTGGGAGTTCAAACTCTATCATAACAAATACTTATGTTTGCAGTGTGTAATATAAGAGAAACAAGTTCCTATTTGAAATACTGGTGCTGCTGCACATTAGGTAGCTTAAATCTGTGGATGCTGAATGATTTCATTCTTCAAATAGTATGCCGTAGAATTCCAAAAGTAATGGTCCCCGTTACTTTCAGATTTTGCAGGCAAAAGGGGACGCTACTTTCGAGTAGCTGTTATTTTTGGATAGGTAAAAAACGTTTGTAACTCAAAGTGGTCTTAGACAAAGAGGACTCGTATTATGAAATTTAAAAGTCATTCCATTCATGCATATTCCTACAATGTAATGTAACCAGATGAACAAGCAGTAAACAAAACAGACTACCTTAATCGGTATGCTATACATGTACTTGCACAATCACCAATATTAAACTGTACGTTACTTTCACGATTTGATAGGAGGGCAAAAAAATTAACGTTACTTTTGGGGGTCATTACTTTCAGAATTCTACGGTACATGGTAGAAGAGTTTCCTGTTTTGGTCATCTGTAAACTGTTAGATCCACTGAGTTTCTGAAATTAGTTATACACAAAGACATGCAACAGTTCACGTGTTTTGGCATTTTCTTGGTGGTTCACATCCCTCAGACGTACCTTATCACTCTTAGTCAAAGTGAGCTTGAGATCTTTCTCTGTTGTTTTTGTGTTGTTGTTTTCTTTTTGTGAGTGTGGCTTTCTCTTCATTTTAAATTTTCAATTTGTAAACCACAAAGCATGCTTTGTTTACAGACAACTTAATGGACAGTAATGAAGACATTGACAAGCTTCTAGTTCATGATGAAGCAACAGAAAATATTGTTCTGCAAGAGGATGTGCTGTCTACAGGAGATGAAAGAACAGATAACTTGTTGAAGGAAATAACCAGTGAAGAACACTCCTACAAGACTAAGGAACTGTTTGCAGTAAATCCCACAGATCTAGAAAATGAATTTCAGGACCATAGTACTTTAGAAGATCTGCCCAGCAGTGAAACGACTGCAGAAAGTCAAGACATGTTTGACAACTATGCTGAAAATCAATTGGAAGGGGATGATATGTTTGGAGATGAGGCATTTAAACCTGCTAGCGAAGGTAATAAAGACTACTGTCTGGAGTTCTTTTCATATATCCCAAACACCATACAGCATACATCTAAAACATTATTTCCAAAAGCATGTTACTGCATAGGAATGCCCAGATAATATGGGACTGTCCCAAAGTAGACAGTTGATGTAAATGTTTTTGACTGAGTGATGTATATGAAAAGAATCATGAACTGTGGAAATAAAATCAAATGAAGAATGATCCTCGCAGTTGTGCATGCAATTATATGCAATTGCGTAAAGAAGCCTGAAAAAAATTCAGGACTTCAACAGGTCATGGGTTCAAACCCTGTTGAAGTCCTGAATTTTTTTCAGGTTTCTTTAGGCAATTGCATGTAATTGCATTCATAACTGCGAGGATCAGTCTTCATTTGGTAGATGTTTTTCATGTCAGCAGTGGACATTTCATGGTACCATATTGAAAGCCCTTGCTGTGAATTCTATGGCATGTTCCAAAGAACAACAGGGTCCATTTGTTAGCAATCCAGCATGTAAATGGTATAAAAATGCGAGACAATGTAGTCACTGAGTAAAACAAGAACAGGATAAAAACTCTCACCAAACTGAGATTTTCCTGCTGTCATAATAGGGATTGACCTCTGCTTTAAAATATTATTTTTTTGTGCTGCAGCTATGTGGGAACTGGATTATCTTGAACAGTGCGGTACCAGCAATTCAGACTTTAAGGAGGTACATGTGACATATTTATTTAAAAAAGACATATTAGCTTGGTGGGGTAATAATGTGCTCACCGTTTCATAAAAATAAATAATAATAATCATTGGTTTCCTTGACCTTCTCAAACTCATTAATTATTCATACAGCTCTTACCCAACCAGAGCAACTTCACATTCCGGTCACCATAAACAATACTTCAATTGAAACAACTTATTCAAATGATAATTTAAACTAATTTTCTTTTGTTGGAGAAGTGATTTCAAAAACTAGTGCTTCTGGCTCAAACACTCGAAAACAATAAAAGCCCGAGGCCGCAGGCCAAGTGCTTTCATCAGTTTTCTCATGTTTGAAACCCCGATGAAACACTCGCACTCGTTTTTGAAATATTACTTAAAGCAAATGATTTTTGCCACTTAACTATGTTCTCGCACTTATTTGTACCTCTGGAAAGTACCCATACCCTTCCCCAGAAGGGTTGTTCTCCCAGGAGGGGGTGGGGGGGGGGGAGTTCCAGATAAAATCCTGTGGGAAAAGAGGGGATCTTTTCTTCTAATATATGTCCTTAATCCAAAATGGCTCCCATTCTAGTATTCTTTTGTCTTTATTCACTGATTAGCCCTTGTTGTCTCGTCCTTAAGAGTGAAATTCAAAATAATTTTTTACCTTGAACAAGGCAACAAGCGCTAATTTGAAAAAGAGCAAGAGAATATTAGAATGGAAGCTATTTTGGAATAAGGTGTATGCTTTGAACAAAATTTGATCATTGTGTTGAGTTTTCACACCTATTTCGAGATCACTTTGTAATCAAAGAAAATTAATCCTGACGATTTATATCAATTTTAAGCATTGCATCACATCAGACAGCATTTGTTGGCTGACATTGTAGAATTTTTCCTAAACGGATTCTTTGTAAACCAAAGTAGGCAGGAGACTAGGAGAAAAAAAAGACAGCCCTAATATCTATATACAAGCATTTCAATCTTTGAACAGTAGTCCTTTTTCAACTGTATTGTTAGAAAAACACTTCACCTTAATTAGGTTACTTGTTTACCTGTAAGTGTTATACACATTGTCTTAGCTTTCTTCCCTCCATTGCCATGCAATGTTCCTTTTTTTCTTACTTAAGGCATTCAGATAATTTAAATTGAGCCTCAGGTCAGAACAGTCCTTGTGTTCTGAGCATTTTAAGGCCAGAGATTTTTTCTCCTTTCTTTATTCAGACACTTCATTCCAGACTGAATTATTTATGATCTCATGTTTTTCCTTTCATATTACCTGTCTCCTCTTTCAAATCTTATCCTGTCTTTTTTCCTATTGGCTCCTTAATTATAAATACATCACCTTTAACACCTGCACACCTTAACACCAACTGAATAGATAAAAGACAAAAATAGTGCAGATGTCAGACATAAAAAAGATACATACCTGTACTCCTTTCCAAGAATCTCTTGCACTAGTGAAGACACATCTTTATGAAATTATTGGTAGGTTTTGGCTAGGTAAGATGTAAGTTCTTATCCCAGCTGTAAACTTTAAAACTGCTGATATTTTCAGTGTTTTTTTTTTAAGAAATACTAAATTTGTGGTACCCCTAGTTTCCAGTAGAAATTTGTACCTTGTTGAGTAATGAGATGAGATTGGCTTCAGCCTTTTCTACTAAAAGCACTTTCCTGATTTCTACCAGCACCAGTATTCTACCAAGCACAAGTTAGCAATAAAAGGATTTGTAGCTCACAAATATACTTGACGCTTTGAAAAGGGCCTCAAAATTTGAAGTCTTTTAGCCACTTTTTTGATTTCTTATTAGCATATAGAAAGATGATTATTTATGCATTCCAGCAATGTATTCATTCTTGCCATTTTATTGCAGTCTGCCCTGGCTCGTCAATCTCTGTATGTCAAGTTTGACCCTCTAGTTAAAGGGGCAAGTCCACAAAACCCAGGTAGGGAATCCCTGAAGTAAGTCAATGACACTTTGGGTGAATGTATAGGTTGTCTCAGGTGTACATCCTAATGCAACCTGTTTGCAGTAGAATTATGAAACCACCGTTTGGAAGATGCATAATTCGTATTAACATTCTTCTTCCAGTTAGTTGACATCATCATTCCCACCCACGTCCCTCATCATTGTATACTTCATCCACTTTATTATTCCTAATTCATGCATGTTCCATTGTGCATGACAGTTTAAGGGCTGGTTGCAACTCTTTACAAAGGCCTGTTTTGGAAGAAAAATAAAATTCTTGCAGGAGTCAGAAATCTTTGTTGGAAATATCACAGTACTGGGATATTGCAGGAAAAAAAAGCAAAGTTTGGCATTAATTTTTGCGAGAATGTCATTGAGAAAAACTCAGGACAATCTTCTAAATTTCCGGTAGGACATAAAGTTACACATAGCGTTGTCTCCCCCCTCCCCCTCCCCCATAGTTTGAGAGTTGGTAAGTAAAGGGACTGAGGTGACCATCATTGGCATACACTTGCTGGATGTACAGTAGTCATTGTTGTTCCTTTGTCTTCAACTACATTTGCCTTAATAGTGCACATCTGTGGCCTTCAATGCATCCTTTCACTAGCTTCTGTGCCTTATCAGCCTCATCCCACAAGTGAGTGGGGACCACAAACTGTCTGAAAGTGTGACATACTTTTTGTGTCAACTTCTAAAATGTTCTTTTTATGCCAACAGTGAAACACAGCATGGGCATCAGAGACATTTTACCAGCCAAGCCTCCCAAGTGAGTGAAACTGAAATTGGCGTTGTTCTTGCTGTTGTATGTTCAACCATGTATAAATAACTTTCTTGTTTGTAAGCACAACCCAGCTTGACTAGCTTAAGCTACCTGTGGGTTGTGCAGCGTTGCAAACTATTGAATTATTTTGATAATATGAATCGTTGTTCTTGTAGACAGTTTTGTGATGATTCTTTGTGTTTAGTCAAAGTCCCAGTATTCTTTTACTTAAAAGCTTTCGTGGAGAAAGCAGCAACTCACCAAGAGTCAGTTTCCTTGGTACCTTGTGCCATCAATTTCCCATTACAACCGTGTTCAACTACCATTCTAACCTTTTGGTATTTAACTTTAAGTCCTTACTTACTTGTTTGTTTACTTCAGTATGGGCGACAATCTGCTCTTCATGGACTCGCCAACCCCCCGCCTTAAAACTTCGGGTTTAGCTTCACATCTCGCTAACAGCGAGCTGGCGTCAACACAAACGGAAAGTCCTTGTGGAGTGGACAAGCTGTTAAATTTCTCTCCTTCAAAATTTAACGAGGTGAATCTAAAAGGAAATCTACTCGTCTTAACACTTTTTATCATCTTACTGTCAAACTTTTAATTTGTCAAACTTGGGCTTTCGCGGAAGTTCAACTCCATACAACTCGTCACGCAATTTGTTTACGTGACGAACCATAGGAGCGAGAGGCGCATTAATTTATTTAATGCCATTTAATTTTACGGGTTATGCACATTAACTGTCAACGATTATTACCTATAATTTATGTGGTCCATTCAGAAAATGGAAATACGTTACAATATATATGATGAAGAATTGTTGAGCAATTCCCGTTGTTATTATCCTTTGTTTTTATTATCTTAGTTTTTTTTTGTGTCGGCCGCTAGGCGATTTTATTCAGCTTCATGTCTACCTAACAAAGCATTTTGAAGTGTTTTTCATTTTCGTCAGTTCACTGCAGTGCAGGAAACTTGATAAAGCAAAAAAAGGAGGGGTGGGGGGGGGGGGGGAAGAGTGACGTTTTATACCCACGCATTTCCCACATGTTTAAAATGTTAATGTATTTTAATTTTTCAGCTCCCTTCAGCCTATTCTTCCAGACTAGCGGAAACTGAAACTGTTTAGAAACAACCCCCCGCCATGCGAAGATGAAAATATTCGGGCTTTAAATTATTTTTTTTTCAGGTGATGCAAACAGAAAGAGATAAAAAGGAAGAATCCCCTGTTGAAGAATCGAGTGTTGTGGAAAGTCAGTCTACATCAGAAATAAGCAACATTGAGGTTAACGAAGAGGAGCCGCCGCATGAGAAGGTAAAAATTAAAAACTTAAATGGAATTTGTAATCAAGTGTCGAAATTTGAATTCACCTTTTTATTGCTTTAGTATATTTGGCGACCAAAGCGCCAGTGGAAACGCTTTATTTGTGAAGAAATCCGCGTTGTAGCTTTTATTTGTTTTTATTTTCGTTTGAAAAGTGTTTCGCAATGTTAATACAAATGCAACTCTTATTTGATTTGCATGAAAGGAAATTTCAAAGCCACACAGAACCGGGTGGTCAGAAATTATACCATTTCAAAGTTTTTTTATTACTGTCATTTCGAAATGTGTTAAAGACGAAAATGACTTTAGTTTGGTTTCGTTTGCTTGAAAAATTGCCGGGAGCCTGAATATTTCACTTTCAGGAGAATACTTGTTAAAACAACCCGCTTTTCGCAGGCTGTTTCAGTATGCTTGCTTTAAAACCGGCTGAATTAAATCAATAACAAATACAATGCATTGCTTTTGATTACCGGTCTTAGGAGATTTTGTAGTGAAAACTGACTTCATAGCCGATTTTGTTCCTCTAATGAACGGAATCAAAATTAAACAGATTGCTGCGAAACGAATCTTCGAAGAGTGAATATGATATCTAAGAAAGGCTTAAAATAAGCGTAATAAATACGTAAAAGTTTGCCTTTAAGCAAAGACGCCAGCTTTTTGCATTGCAAAAAAACCCTTCTTATCTCAGTGAAGCGGAGTCCTTCATTTTCTTTGCGTAGAAAATCAACACTGAACACTGAACACTGTTGACTGAGTGAGCTGAAATCCATCACTAGTTGAAACATGATAATCATGATTTTTTATTTCCATTTGTTTCTTGGGTGTATTTAATCTATGAGAATTTCGTTTTCCTTTTTCTAACCAAACACAATAGCCTCTTATTGTTGAGTGGAAAGTGGTCGTTTTAACGCCTTTTTAAACGGATAACGTGTGGGAAAATCTATATATGTCAGTCAATTTTTAGAACCCTTAGACAAAAAGTGCTGACGCGATATAAGGTATTATTTTCGTTCAGAGCCATAGTTTTGACTTGTTTTGACTTGGTGTCAAAACGATTCCTTAGGCAGGTGGCTTGCGGTTTCTTCTTTGAGCGATTCTGTGTCCGTTTAATATTTATGACTGGTGCTTCGCGTTTGTGTTGAAAACAAAAACACAAGTGTTGCTATTACCTCACAACAACGCTAAGAGGAAAAAGCTGGCTTCTTATTGGACCACTTACCGAGCAACCTGCAATGCGATGTGTCAAACACGGTAACGATCCATGTTTGGAAACAATAACGCATTTGCGCGCCAAAAGTTCTTTCAGCTGGTGGCTAGCGACTTTCAAATGGCTTGATAACGCACTTAACAGAAATGGCGGAACAATAATGTGGCCTCTGAGACCCGGTTGACAAAAATCGTAGATCCATAAAGACCTGTGAAGTTTGTTTTTTTGGTAAAATGGGATCGGCTACTTTGCCACATGTGTTTTTGACTCCGTGGTTGTGTCTAGTGATGACTTATCATTGATGGATTTGATGTGATCGTTGTCATTGGATCAAAGACCAAAGATCATGATCGTTTGGAACTTTGTGAAAGCTTTTGTTTGTCTGGAACACACGGTTCATGAACGAACCATGAAAAAAGAGGTTAGCCGTACTTCAGTGGTTATAAAATATTTTTGTCATGTCGCTGTGTCAATTGTTTTATCCCCGAAGACATCAGTGTCCTAGCGCAAGGTTCAGGAGTGATAATACCGTAGGATTTTTAACTAAACAAAAACCACGAGTTTGTTTACATTATTGTCTTTCGCGAGAGGCGTTAACGCCATTTTCGTTGCGATCATGTTGGAAACATGTTTAAGCTCTAGGGTTATGTTCCTCGTGGTTTTCAGTTTAACACTGTTGAGGACTTTGTGTGCGTGCTCAGTCGTTTAGTTGAAAGTTCCTTAAGCAAGACACTAAGATCGGTCTTCACTGACGTTAATTTTTATAACTTTTTGCTGCATTTCAACTGAGTTATCGTTTTGTCGCTTGACTTTTAAGGAGCTGTATTACAGCAAAGAGGATTTTGATGCAGCAGTTAAGAGAGAAACAGATGCTATGCGTAAACAGGCAAGTCATCCTAAAGACCTTTCATATTACGTTTAGCCTCTAGTTGGGCATCAGTGTGTGAATTGGTTATTCATTTGCCATTTTCTCATCGATAGGCACTGTTTTGCAGCAAAGAAGAGTTTGATGCGGCAGTGAAAAGAGAGACCGGGGTCCTACGTGAGCAGGTATTTGCGGCTTGTATTATTCCCGTGAATATCAAGGTAGTGAGCGTAAGTGTGAATCCCATGCCAGTGTCATGCGACTAAACAACATTAACGTCGCTACATCAAGCAACGTGATCTTTTTGAGTAGCCTGATGATTTTCTTTGTTTTAAGATGAAAGAAGAGTCTGCTATTCGTGATATGGAAAGCAAAGAACTCACGGAAAGGAATGAACAATTGAAACGAGAAACGGGAGAGTTAAGGTACAGATTTGGTGTTATAGGCAGTGTAATCTTCTGCCTAATGTAATCTTAATCGTTATTGGTATCGTTATTGGTATCGTTATTGGTGTCGGTATCGTAATCGATATAAGTATCGTTATTAGTATCGTTGTTGTCATCATCGTTTTTGTTATCTTTATCATTATCGTTATAGTTGTTGTTTGTATCACAGATCCCCTAACTTGATTATCTCCTACTGGCTTCTATGCTCGTCAGTCAACAATCCTCACCACATACCTTTCATTTTACTCCATTTTTATTATTATTGAAGTTATTGTACTCCTTATGTGCGACATTTTGCTTTAACTGCAGATTCTCGTTACTTTCTCATAGATCTTTCCTTGTGATACACTTGAATACAATAGGGAGCTTAAGATTCTACGACGGCGACGGCAACGAAAACGTCATTTCAAAATACAACTTCTCGTTTGTGTAACTCTTCCCCGATTATTCCAATTTGTTTAACATGAAAAATGCTGGCGAGCTGGCTAGGG
>OX419336.1:2570000-2580000 GCA_948470475.1 Galaxea fascicularis | reverse complement strand
CTTCACGGAAAGTAGGAAGATTTCTGCTGCAGAATTCATTGTTATTGGGAAGAAAATCGGTGCAACTCAGCGGGAGGAAGCTGAAGACAGACAGACAAAACTTCTGCTTTTACGGTCCATTTGAATTTGAGATTATTCGGTTTGTAGATACTCGAGACTTTCGTTGATGCGCTGTTTTTTGCCTTTTGTTGCAGAACGAAGAAATACTCAAAAAGGCGACTACTGATTACCAAGAAAAACTGAAACGATCGGAGGAAAAATACCGGTTGTTAAAGAAACATGCCGAAGAGAAAATAGAGAGGTTTGTATTTGTTGTACTTTCCGGTAAATTTTCATGGCCATTGCAGTTATGACAGCGGTGGTGATGGCCATAATAATCATGATGGTCATGGGGGATGCAAGTTGGTCGAGTGGTTAGGGTGTCGGACTTCAGATCTGGATCACTTACTGACCACTTACTGGTGTTGTTCTGGGCCCAGTTGATGGAAGTGCGGTAACCATTGGTTAGTTGTATTAAAACCTATAGGTTGTCATGGTATTTAACTCTGGGTTTGCGCTAACCACGCTTCGAGCAACCGGCCCTGATTCAACTCTTCCTTTATCACAGTTTACTCCACACAATACAAAGTACTAAAACGGCGGAGAGGGGAGCATCCAAACAGCGTTGGAGGCACCATTCGATGGAGCCCAAAAGCTACAACTCTTCGGTTGCTCTTGCAAATAATCAACTGGTCTGCCTTCCGCCATTTGGGATTCTTTGTTTCATTGTCCCTGAAAAGCCCCTCAAGAGGAGTAGTCAATTAACAATTTTTTCTTTGCCTCGTGTGGTTCCCTGATACCCTTTACTAGGGCTAACGCCCAGTGGGTTTTTCATGGGTTTCTATTAGCACTTTAATTTACACTTCCTGAGTTAATTCTCTGTTCCACAACTTGTGCGTGGTCAATTAAGTAGTTAATTACATGTAATTTATCTATTGGATGATAATGGTGGCGATGACGACCTTGTCGTCGTTTCACCGGCGTCCAAATAAAAAGAGGGAAAGTTTCAATTTGAGGTTCTTTTGATTCCGCCTCTCTTCTGTCACATTTATCCGCAGTTCTAAAAGATCTTCCTTGACTAACACCGAATTGCAGTTCAATAAAGTTTCTGAAACTGCGAAGTTCTTGTTTTGATTGGATGAGGCAGTTGTTCGTTATAATAATAATAATAATAATAATAACTTTATTTAAGTCTCAAATCGTTCTAGCTGAACACAAGTGCTCTACTAATTGGGGAGACTGTAAATCAAATAAACTCTAAATTAAATCAAATGTTGGTTTTTGAGGAGAGGGGAAAACCGGAGTACCCGGTGAAAAACCTCTCGGAGCAGAGTAGAGAACCACTTATGACGCCGAGAATCGAACCCGGGACACATTGGTGGAAGGCGAGTGCTTTCACCACTGCGCCAACCCTGCAACCTTATTTTAACGTGCTACTATATTTCTTCTAGTGCAAATATTGAGATTACAAGAGTACGGAAGTCCCACGAGTCAGAAATAGCGGTAATGAAGGCAGCGCTCAAGAAAGAACAAACTAAAAGTGCGAGTCTAGAGATGAGTTTACAACAAAAGGTGCGTGTGATTGAGATGCAGGGCTGTGCTCCAGTGACATCCGGTAGCCCCTGATGACTTACTCTCGCCTTCGGGCGACCAGGAAATATTCGTAATTTTTGCATCAAACTTATATAATGGGCGACTTGGATTTCAAGGGTTCAGAGAATTTGAGCGCCCAACATCTTTTCTTGGAGCACAGCCTTGAGATGTGAGACAAGATAACGCTCGGTTTTGTACTAAAAGAAACGGCAGTTGCCTCCTTTCCAAAAGTTGTTTGGCGCCTTGGACTTTGGATTTGAAGGTCAGGCTAATGAACAAATCCTACCTGAACGGCCACGATCTGTTGAGATTTGTTATTTTCACCGGAATTAAAGTTCACTCCAACTCTAAATTTGAACACCTGAGCCGGCTTAGCGGTTGGAGGGGGTTAGTATTATTTCTATTTCCTTAATGCTATGGAAAGCGGGTTAAGATCCAGACTTTTAGTTTGGAAGGGCGGCTTACCTTTCGTCTTCAAAATAACGACTAGTTTCTTTGTAAAGTAAGCTGCCTAAATTCACTTTTGTTTTACTGCTTTGTTCCTAGGTGTCCGAAAACGCCGAGCTCACAGCGATCTGCGACGAACTAATCAACAAAATGGGAGGACATCGATAGTAACTCTTCATAAACTTGTTTGTTAGGAGATTCAAAAGCTCATCCTACCATATCGAGGAGTTGTAAAGATGTATTATATAAAAGTTATCTTTCTGTGGCAAGAATTCGCGGGCAAGAGACAACTTAACGCAACAAATGTTTATGCTATGGCTTCTTGATGCAAGTTTGTTGGACGTAAGAAGCTTGAGGACTTTTTTAAAAAGTTTATAGAGTAATGGTATTTAAGTTCCCGTCCATCCCGGATTGTAGACAGTGATTGCGTAACAGTAATCTAAAATTGATATTTAGTTACAGAGGGGTTAAAATCAAATCGAATGAAGTCCCAATCATCTTTGTTAGGAATTTGACGCAAGAGTGAAAAGATCTTCGCATCGAGCCTTAAAAAGGCCACTTGAAACCGAAAGCCGGGTTCTGGGTCCCGAATGGATTGGTCCTTTAAGCCAGGGAATGGTCATTTCAAGTACTTCGGAGGGCCGTGAACAAAACGAAATGTACCAATATCGGGTGTGAAACCGTGTTCTTGACCACTATTCAGAATTAGAGCCTCAACTAGAGTTTACTAACGAATATGCTGACAGTTACACGGTGACGGCCCCGAAACTCAGTCACCTGAAAATTACAGGAGAATTGTTATCTGCTCATCGGAGAAAGGAACTGGTTACCGTCAGTGGAATAAAATTAATAATTCGTGAAGGAGTATATGTTTGATAACTGAAGCTGACATTTGTTTTCAAATTTGCGAATACACCTGTACAAAATTTATAAAGTGCTACTCTCCTAACTCATCCAATTTGTGCCAGTCTTAAAGTAATTGGCATGGAGTTGTTTTATATTCGGCTACTTGCAGCTAGTTTGTCGCTTATACAGCTCAAGTAAGAGGCATCAGTGTTAGGGTGTAGTGTTGCTCTCACATTTCGCTGGTCTTAAATTGTATTTAGATTTGTTGGTCTGGGAGTTGTTAAGGTTCACACTGTAACCTGGTTCTTTATAACCAGGCTTTGACGTTCTTAGTGTTTTGGCCATAACAACGCTTCAATTATAGTTACACATCACGAAACGAAACGACCTGCGTAAATGAACCACTGGGTTTAAATTTGAGTACAGTTAAAATACGAATTTTTTAAAGTGATTTCTCATAGTTACGTCCTAAGTTGAGTCTTGGACAAACCCAGCATGTTTTCCCTCCACCGTGTGTAAAAACTGAGAACCATTTAAAGCTAGACCTGTCAATGTATTTATTTCTATTTTTGTAGGTTGTTTACTAATAAACTGTGGATAAATGCATCATAACTGGTGATTCACTTCTTATTTGAAATGCCCTCCTGGTGTTATGATAAAATAACGAGATCGGAAACAACCTTGCGATGAGTGAATTCCACTTTACTGTACTTGTTTCTAGTTGATAACGAACATTTTTGCCTTGAAAGACTTTCTGTGAGAACAAACGGATAACTCATTCCCTGCAAACTCAACCGCAAACCGCATTATTTTTCGAATGTAGGGACTGAGCACGAGGCGCCAGTCTTCGCTCGGAGAGTGACGTGTACTCGAGGCTAGTACTGTTCGGAACCTTTTCGGAACTACGGTGGAACCTCGGCAAATCAGAAGTTGATTTATCCTCGGTTTTGCAAGTTTATAATATGGTTGCATACCTGTCAACTCTCCCGGTTTTACCGGGAATCTCCAAGTTTTTCATCAAATCTCCCGGGAAAATCCGCGGCTTCTTTCGAATTCTTTTTTTCATTAATTTCGTTGTTTTCAAGATGTCACATCGGGAACATTCGGAAAGCCTTCGGGTTATTCTCGGAGAGTATTCGGACATTGTCGTAAAACGCATTCTTACAACGCGAGGATTTCGAGACGTCTCCAGATTTTGGAACTCCGGGGGTTGACAGGTATGTGGTTGTTGCAGTTGGCATCTCCGGTTTACAGACCTAAGGTTAGGGAATACGGAGATCATTGTAGAGGAGTTGATATGGCAATAAAAAGCGAAACAAGTCTGTGTTTAGCCGAGAGTGGCAGTCATCCAGAACAGTTTTCTTATCGACAGTTACAGACTTGCTACCAACAAAATTGTGAACACACATGTATTAAATCGGCGGGGTTTTTTTGTTTTTGTTTTTTGTTTTGCATTCGCATTTTCTACCCTCTCCTGGCATGGCCTAAGTTGAACGCAATTCGAGTTCTCACGCACCCGAATTTCCCCCCCATTCCCCCCCCCCCCCGCTTCTACCAACTTCGTTCCCAGTTCATCCGCTCTACCTGGACACGTAACGGCATTCTCGTCACGCAATATTTGTGCATCAGTTGGTGGTTGCCCGCCGTTCGTTGCGATGGGTCGAACTCTCTTGTTTCTCGCTGTATTAGTCCCTCTTGTGTGTTTCCTACTGATGAAATTCCAAGATGGTGATTTTATGCTGATGATTTACGAGGTGTTGGGCGAAAATCCCGCTGTTGCATTGCGCGGGAAAGTGGTTTGGATCACGGGTGCTTCAAGTGGTATCGGCGAATATTTGGCCTACGAACTTGCGAAATGTGGCTGTAAATTGGTGCTTTCAGCAAGGAGAAAAGAAGAATTAGAGAGAGTGAAGGAAAATTGTGCTGGTGAGATCGCGATGGTAGCTTTTATAAACATATTCAGGGCTTGTTTGTTCGTATAGTATGTGAACCGTGCCAATTAAAACTCTGAAGCGTACGCAATTGTAAGTTCTTGTTCTTCTGCTCATTCCCTGGCAAATCACACACGCAAGTTTAAGGTATTGGTTTCAGGGGGTGACAATTCGTGAAAGTTTTGTTATCTGCTCGACAAAAAGACGGTTTTTGTATTGTGTTATGTATTTTAGTTCCCTCGGCCGTCGCAGTTTAGGCTACATGCAGGCTACATTGTTCTCGTATCATAAGCTTGGACAGCCGGTAATTAGATTTGGAAAACATTTCTTTTTTCACAGCTATTTCCAGTGCTCTTGATTCATCATTTAACAAAGGTCAAGATATTCTCGTCCTTCCGCTGGACTTGCAAAAATTTGACACACACGAGCAACTGGCCCAAGATGTCCTCAAACATTTTGGAAAGGTAAAATAAGTAGAAATGTTTATCGGTTTTGCGATATAACCACTTCAAAGCAAAATAATTTTTTTGGTACAAAATAATCATGAGCAAAACTATGTCACTAGCAGAGTAAAAGAGTTTCTCTTTCAGACATTTTTTAAAGGCATAGCTAAGGGGGGCAGGGGAGGTCCTGGGGTGCCCGTGCCCCCCCCTTTTGTAAGCCTTTTTTTAAGCATACAACCTACAATATTCAGGCGACAATCTGGTGAGTACCCTGTGCTTGACACAGTGAGACCCTCCCCCCTTTGAAAAATCCTGGCTAGTCCATGCCTTTGAAAATTGTCCTGCAGACAACATTGTCTGTAAATTAAATACCTGTTAAAAAAACAAAATAACTGCTTCGTCAGCTGGTCTTACACTGTATGCTGATTGCATAATAAAGTGGAGGTAAATGAACTATTTCCATGACATTGTATTGCCAAACAAGTTCTGAATGAGCCATTCATTTTGGGGATTGGCTTGTATGTGACCATGCATGCACATTAGTTTTAAGATGACATTGAATATTAAAAAGATAAATCAATGTTAATTATTGTTGCAGTGTTGTGTTTGCCTTCTTTATCCATCACAAAACTGCACACCGACTGATATTTTGATAAGTAAAACAGATTCAGAGTTGTTGAGATATTTCCCTATTTAATACCTTCATATGTGATTAATGGCATTATATAAGCTGCCTGCAGTTCCTGATTTGTAGACACTTTGAAATTGTTCAGCCATACTGACTATTTAAAATTCAGGGAACATATTTAATCTTTTCCTTTTGAGCATTGATAATACCTACTGTTGTAACATTTTGTACATTCTTGTCCATTAGGTTGATATTTTGGTCAACAATGGTGCTCGATCACAAAGGGGTTTGGTGAAAAACACACCTCTGGAAGTTGACAGAGCTCTCCTAGATCTAAACACTATTGGAACCATTTCCTTGACAAAAGCAGTTCTCCCACACATGATAGAGCGCAATGAGGGACAGGTTGTTGTTGTAAGCAGTGTGTTGGGAAAGCATGGTAAGGCCACATGACATGATGTATTCCCCGAGAGGGAGGAGAAAGTGTACTGTTGGTTGTTTTGGTCTCCTCTTGATTATTTTTTGCATCTTCCCACAAGGCATTACCCTAAAGTTTACCCATTACTTTTTTGTCAATTTTGGAGAAAAATGAAATGCTGGGACCGTGGGTACTGGCTATTTATATGAAACATTTTTTTATTATTTGTTATTCACCTCAGGGATGACCAAAAGTTGCAGGCAGCCACCACTATCCACATTGCAATCCTTAATTTTCATGATATTATCATTAATGATAACTTAAATTTTATTAACAGGGCTCCCTTATGAAGCTACCTACTGTGCCAGCAAATTTGCTCTGCAGGTATAGTGGAATTATTGTTACTGGTAGCCATGTCAACTATTTCACTATTCAGTCTACTGTTATCCATTTTGCCCCTCTTTACCAGGGTTATTTCGACACTGCTCGGCTGGAGTTGGCAGAGCACAACATTGGTGTCCAAATTGTCTGTCCAGGCCCTGTTCAATCACAGTTGTCTAAGTATGCTTTTACTGATGATGTTAATGTGGTAAGTGACTGGGAGTAGCTCCATTCAGGGTTTAAACTATAATTATGTTCCTTTAGAGTATTGCATGTTACATTCTTTTGCCTTAATTAAACTATTACCCCTTACCCTGGAGAGGGCACAAGCACAGCATGTATATATAGTAGTAGTCATCAGTTTTGCATGCATGCCTCCCTACTTTAACAACTGTAAAGTTGATACTCTGTTTCTCTAGTGTACTTCCTTCCATTGCTAGATCACGTCCCATCTGCCAGCTGCAAATTTCAAGTTGGTATCCTCCTTCTCCAGTCACTTCTATTCTTGCAAGTGGCAATAATTTATTTATAAAAGCTTGTTAGCAGTTAGCTGATCAGTAGGCTGTACCTGGTAATTTTTACATCCCATTCTCAATCCCAGCCTGATTTGCATTTTGTTTTTACAGTTCTTTAAAGATTCACCCCATTACAATGATGGATTGGTAAGAATGTCAACTGAACGTTGTGCGAAGCTGATGACAGTTAGCATGACAAATACCTTGGATGAAGTCTGGATATCAGAACACCCATTTCTTTTAAATACTTATATGAACCAGTATTTTCCAAACCTCTTTAGATGGTATGTGGGGTTAAGTACTGTCTGTGATAAATAGTAAAAGTTAATATACAAAATGTCCTATATATACAAAGTGTTTTTTTCATACTTCAGTACTCAGTGACTTGACATATATTGTTTACCTGCTGCCTTGTTTAAATGGAAGGTGGATGCCTGAGGTATCCAGGGGATTCCACTGTGTCCAGCCAGCCCCCAGATAAAATACCACCCCCATGGCTGGCAAATCCCCACAACCCAGCCATGAGCCCTCATTCAATGCACATGTCAACACTGATTAGATCAGTGGAATGAAAATAAAAA
This sequence comes from Galaxea fascicularis, assembly GCA_948470475.1. Taxonomy (NCBI): domain Eukaryota; kingdom Metazoa; phylum Cnidaria; class Anthozoa; order Scleractinia; family Euphylliidae; genus Galaxea; species Galaxea fascicularis. The sequence continues at coordinate 2,572,178 of OX419336.1, read as the reverse complement.
GGGGTGAGGGAATGCTTGAAAACAACTGCTTCAAACCGCTCAGGACTACTGAAATGACCACTCCAAAACTGTACTGGAACACAAAGATCGAGGTGCAACGTTGGACATGTGAGATTGACCGCTGGCCAGACACGCACTAAGCTCGTGGCGGCTAACATTGTTAAATTGACATTTCACTAAATTAAATCTCCCCAAAGAATCCTGCGAAATCTTTTTAAAGTCTTCATCTACAATCCTCTGTTTTTTATTTGCCCCGGTGGAAAATGCCTCCTCGAAAAAACCTTAGTAGGTACTTACAGTTACACTTTGAGAAATGTCTAATCCTGTCGTATTCGTTTTGTTTGCAGGATTTGTAAAAGGGTATTGATGAGCAAAATGACAGAGGCCTACGTGAAACCTGTAGGACAACCCAAGGAATGACAATGGGAAAATAGTGTTTAATAATTAGACATTCGCATCGCACCTGAAAAATACGCGCGCACAAGCTTACGTCCAGGCGCCATTCAGAGTAATCTACTGCCACTTCTGATTTTAGCAGCGATGGAAAAGAAATTCCTTTTGTTTCAGATAAGACAAAGAAACTGATAAAAGAGGGAAACAAGCTCAACTAGTATTTTTTGGAAAGCGAATATGATAGCGGAATCTCGAGAAATCTTGTTCCGTCAGTCCCTTAACATTTGCTAAGTTTTTAGGGAAGCACTCTGAATAGATCAATTTTCATTAGCTTACACGAATCATCTTTATTTGATCTCGGTAATTACGTTATAACACACAAAGTGCTAGTTTGACGGAGAAATACCTTGAAACAAATAATTCGAATAAACATAACTTGATAAGAACATGACAAACCAGTTGGCTAGTTACAAGGATGATCGAGGAGTTAAACCAGGCACGAACTCCAGAACAACACCAGCTGGTGGCCAGAGCGGGATTTGAACTTGGGGGACTACATAGAATCCAGCGCCATAAACCACTCGGCCATCCTGCCTCCTCAATAATAAAACAAAACGGGAAATTTAATGAAACGACCACGCTGAAAAGTTTGCAATAGGCGACGCAGGCTTCCTCTTGGCCAAGTTTACAAATTATTTTGACTAGTGTCAGTCATCGCAACAAGTTGCGACTTTGTAATTGTCGTAGCTAGGTAAGCGAGTCCTTTTCTGTTCTATAATAGCGAAAAATGACAATTGACGTAGAAGAACACTGCGCTAAATCTAGTAACATTTTTGAATCAATAAACTGGATGTGGTTTATCTTGGGGGTGCCTTAATTGATGCTACATATGGATCGCTTTCACACGACGTCACGGCGGCCATGCTGGTGCACAAAAACAAAGGAATGGTTGCCATGTTAGTGCACAAGGCTAACCCTCTACTAATTTAATTCTATTTTTATGCAAATACTTTCTTTTGTTTCACTTTAACAATATGATCGCTGTCACGTGACTAGAAACTATCTATACAGTTATACCAGGTTATTTGGCGTGACAAGCAGCAACAACAAGTACATGTATTGGCGGGTTGCACGTGACGTCATCATTTTCTAAAATCCAAAACTAAAGACCCACCAAAGTTGGTGTCTTTATCAGGCATGAGAGAGGATAAATTTATGTCTGTCTAACAACTTTTCAGCTCAACAACATGCTTCGTCTAAAAACAGGCACATTTTAAATTTCAGAGTTATGGCGGTGCGTGACATAAAGCTATGAACGTTTTTTATCGAAAAATATATACTTATTTCGGGATATTTAGCCTTTTAAGAAGTTAAAGTATTAGGTTCAGATAATCAGCGGCCTAGATAGCCAAAGTAAGTTCCAGATGTTTACACTATTTTAAGGCCGCCATGTTGGTGTTCCTTGGAGGTACACCAACATGGCGGCTCCATACTGAGCTCTGTAAATTTGTGCAAAATATTTCGACTAATATTTGAAGATTGGGTAAACGTACAGACCTGAAACTTGGAGAAGTGTCTTAATTATTAATCTCTTATAACATTACAATTTCTTGAGCTGATTCACTGAATTGTTTTCGAATTATTTTTTTAATTGCGTGACGGTGCAACCCAAGAATATGTAATTAGACAAGAGTAACTGGCAAACTGGAACAACCGTGTCAGTTAACAATCCCATGTTGCCAGTTTTAGGTAGCCCATGACCTCAACCTCGTTCCCAGGGTCTCT
>OX419336.1:2560000-2565000 GCA_948470475.1 Galaxea fascicularis | reverse complement strand
CTTGATATGTTTAATTATCTGTATGAAATTTCTTCATTGTTCATTGTTCCTTTTTTAGTTTTATCATGCAGTGTGTAAGTATGTAATTTCCTTTAGTTTGGGTTTCAGTGAAGAGTTTATTGGGGTAGCTATGATAACATACATGCATTACACAACATGACTATTGCTGGTAGTATGAAAATGTCAGGAATGAACGAGGTTATTAAAGTTGTTGAGATTCAACTCGACTTGAATGTGGTATTAATGTTCCATTGAGACTATCTCATAGCCAGTCTCTTTTAGTATCCAATTGTCTTTTAGCTGTGGGTATTGCAGATACAGCATGGTTCAATTTGTAATAATTATTGTTTATCAATTATTATCATTGTCCACCTGACAGGATCTCCTTACTCGTCCACCTATTCTGCCAGCAAGCATGCGTTGCAGGTATGCATGAAGAATACCCTTGACACAGGAATGAGAAGCTCACAAGCATTGACACATCTTAACTCTTTAAGCCTTAACATCAAATAGTATAAATAGTATATATAGGAATTTAACTATATATACTGGGGGACTGCAAAGTTACAAAATCCCTGAATTGATGATGCATGGATATTGAAATATTAGAAACATGTTTTCTAATCTCGAACATTGTCTTTAAAAATAAATATTAAATAAACCGGTGAAATTTCTGTACACAAGGTTATGTTTTACTTATTTCCTATATTAATGCATCTATGCTGAGTCCACTCATGCAATCAGGCAGGTGTTTTTAAACCTACTTAGCTTATATTCCATTTCGATTTTGGAGTTTCTGTCTATAAATTACAATGTTGGTAGTTTTGATACTTTTGCAATGCAATGCAACGCAACAACGTTTGTTACTCATAAGTTCATTCTCTTTTCCAGGGCTACTTTGAAACTGCTCGGCTGGAATTGGCAGAGCATAACATTCAAGTTCAAATCATCTGTCCAGGCCCCGTGAAATCACAAATAGTTGTGAATGCTTATACAAGAGACAAAAATATTGTACGAAAAAATGCTATTTACTTGTTATTTATATTTTACTTTTTTATGATCAATAACGATACAGTTAATAATTCAAAGTGATATTTCAAGGTGTTAAATAAACTAGAGGCCGTAATGGCCTTCACTCGGGCTTTTCGAGTGGCAAATGGATGTTGTGGATGATTTCCGCACAGCCTAATATATAAAATTATACATGTGTTTTGTGACTCAACTCGATTCGTTAAAGCATTGGGCGGCCTGTGTGAGTGTGCGTGCTAGCGGAAATAAACACGACAGGACCGTGGGAACACAAACAAGCTTAGTTTTCTGCTTTTCTGTGACAGACGTTTTAGCTTTTTCACTGGTATCCTACGTCTTGATGGCACATGGCATTCACGGTTGTCGTTAAAATACACAAACTTAGCATAACGAGATCTGAATTCCTTTCTATATTTTATTTTCACTAAGGCATCACGTTGAGCATGTACAGATAACTGCGTTGCCTTCTCAAATACCTCGCATTTTTCAAGTACATCCGACAGTTGTGTTGATAAAACTGATAAACTTACACATTCATGTAGAACACGCGAAGGTACAAGATTACACATAAAACTAACACACTACACAGACTTGATACAGCTGATAATCCACAATCTAAAGTATACAAAAGAAATGAAATACTGGTGACAATAGCCATAAAAGTAAAAACGTTACTTGCATCTTCGCTTCGATGCGTGGGTTCTTCATCACCCAACATGAACGCTTTCCTGTTGCTGTTGTTACTACTGCTGTTCGTCTTTGTACCTCTAATCTCATCATCCGCAACGGGTATCTTGTATTCGCCAGCACCTAAACTGTTCGTGTCAAAGTTTCCACTCAACTTCTTCAAGGAACATTACTCATCGGTAGTCAAAGCCTTTGTGCACTTTTTGTACTCATTGATAGCTCATTCAGCTCATTTGATCTCATAATATTTTTCACGTTTGCTTCGAGTTCGCGGAGCGATCCGTTTCGAAATGTACGCTCACCATCATCCGATTTAAGTGGGTCTACCGCGAATGGCGTGTGCGTTTGTAAGTGGTTTGAGCGTATTGGATACGACACCATTTGCCATAGCTGTAGACAGGTCAACTTTTTCCTTTGAAAATCCGTCGAGGGATCCACAGTTGCTTTGTGCCTTGCTTTTCAACACACAAGACAAGCGTAAACAAAACATAAACAGGTTTTTACCGGGTTTTACCGGTTCATCGTTAGCGCCTGCGCAAATACGCCGGAAATGAGGTTTGTAGAGAACAACGAAAAAAAAAAAGAACTAGAGGCCGTACTGGCCTTCACTCGGGCTTTTCGAGTGGCAAATGGATGTTGTGGATGATTTCCGCACAGCCTAATATATAAAATTATACATGTATTTTGTGACTCAAACTCGATGCGTTAAAGCACTGGGCTGCCTGTGTGAGTGTGTGCCAGCGGAAATAAACACGACAGGACCGTGGGAACACAAACAATCTCAGTTTTCTGCTTTTCTGTGACAGACTTTTTAGCTTTTTCACTGGTATCCTACTGGGCTCGCGATCACAACGTCTTGATGGCACATGGCATTCACTGTTGTCGTTCAAATACAAACTTAGCATAACGAGATCTGAATTCCTTTCCATATTTTATTTTCACTTAGGCATCACGTTGACCATGTACAGATAACTGCATTGCCTTCTCAAATACCTCGCATTTTTCAAGTACATCCGACATTTGTGTTGATAAAACTGATAAACTTGACACATTCATGTAGAACACGCGAAGGTATAAGATTACACATAAAACTAACACACTACACAGACTTGATACAGCTGATAATCCACAATCTAAAGTATACAAAAGAAATCAAATACTGGTGACAATAGCCATAAAAGTAAAACGTTACTTGCATCTTCGCTTCGATGCGTGGGTTCTTCATCACCCAACTTGGCCGTTGTTACTACTGCTGTTCGTGTCTTTGTACCTCTAATCTGATCAGTCATCAACGGGTATTTTGTATTCGCCAGCACCTGAACTGTTCGTGTCAAAGTTTCCACTCAAGTTCGTCAAGGAACATTTGTCATTGGTAGTCAAAGTTTGTGCACCTTTTGTACTCATGGATCTAGCTCATTCAGCTCATTTGATCTCATAATATTTCTCACATTTGCTTCGAGTTCGCGGAACGATCCGTTTCGAAATGTACGCTCACCATCGATCATCATTTAGTGTGGGTCTACCGTGAACGGCATGTGCGTTTGTAAGTGGTTTGAGCGTATTGGATACGACACCGTTTGCCATAGCTGTAGACATGTCAACTTTTCCCTTTGAAAATCCTTCGAGGAATCCTCAGTTGTTTTGTGCCTTGCTTTTCAACAGACAAGAAGAGCGTAAACAAAACGTAAACAGGTTTTTACCGGGTTTTACAGGTTCATCGTTAGCGCCTGCGCAAATACGCCGGAAATGAGGTTTGTGGAAAACAACGAAGAAAAAAAAAAAAAAAAAAACGAAGAACGGACGACAGATTTAGACTCGGGCCTTCCACAGGAAGCCCGAGTAAAAACGGACGACAGATTTAGACTCGGGCCTTCCACAGGAAGCCCGAGTAACTAGCTTCACAATAAGATTTTTCAGTTCTGATGTTGAGTTATATTTTTTGTTCTTGAAGGTCATGAAAGATCCAACCAGTTCTGGTCAATATGGTCTTGTTACATTTATGCCAACTGAACGCTGTGCAAAGCTTATGGCAGTCAGCATGGCCAATGACTTGGATGAAGTGTGGATATCAATAAACCATGTAGGACTTCTCCCCTGTTATTTAAAGCAGTACTTTCCAAACTTCTTTCTCTGGTAAGTGCAAATCAGTAGGGGTTTTTCTCTAATAGCCTAAGATCAACATTTCTGGCATAAAGATGTTCTCGATTCTTTGGCACTTCATGTGGGCGTATTTAAACTGGTAAAAATTATTCAGTGCATGATTAATATGTATATATAAGCTTATAGGGAGCAAGGATGGCGCTAATGGGAAGCAGAGATGGTGCAGTGACCCAGGTTTGATTCCTGGACTTGACATCGTATGTGGGTTGAGTTTAATTTGTTGTTGGTTCTCCTCTCTGCTCCGAGAGGTTTTTCTTCGGGTGCTCCGGTTTTCCCCTCTCCTCAAAAACCAACACTTCTAAATTGCAATTCGATCTGGAATGCTCGGACGTTTAATACGTGAGCCCCTGGCTTGGGAGATTGGGCAACCACTCCTTACACTATCGAGCTTAAATAAATTTTATATGGTTTGACATAAATCCAAATCTAAAACCAAGGGCTTTAGTTTTAGAGGCTTACTTTTGAGAGGGCTTTATCAATACGTGATTCCTGCATTGCAGACGTTGATTGCTTGACACCAAGAACAGCTTGAAGGACTAAAGCTGGCCACTTAAAACAATGAATGCTTTGATTTATCGCCCTTAACCAAAGGCTTATCAGTTTCTGAAAGAACTAATAAACGTCTGAGCTAGAGACCCCTCCCCCTACTTCATTCTCATCATAATTAGGCTATTTAGATTTATATTTTTGCTTGGTTAAAAAGTCTTCAAGGGCCCTCTAGCCTGTTCCAGGCTCTCATTTATTTCTATTGATTGATAGATCGTGGGCTGAGACTGTGGTTAATTTGTTGAGGCAGATCTCATAGACACTCACTCTTCCCTTTCCTCCCCGAGTCCAGCTAAATTTTCTTTGTTCAGTTTCGCTGTCCCCAAGTCTCTGACAGCCTGGGACAGACTAACGACCTTCATGAAAAGATCCGGAAAGTTTGGGAGAACGAGAAGTGCTTTGGGAACACGAGCCGCAGGCGAGTGTTTCCACAGTTTTCTCGAGTTCTCCCAAACTTTCACAAGTGTTTCTATGACTCGATAGAAACACGGAGAACATGTTTTCTATTTCTTTTAGAAAACACCGCGACGAAAAAAAGGAAAACAAGTTGTTAACTTTGATTATGGACCACTTCTGTT
>OX419336.1:2552500-2555000 GCA_948470475.1 Galaxea fascicularis | reverse complement strand
CGGAACTGAATATAACATACTTTGAAGAGCGATTCTTCGATTGTAATACTTTTAATTTTTTTAAACTCTGACATGTTTCTTCTGTGTCTAGGTTTTCCAAAAAGATGGCGATGAAGATGACGAGAGAGTTAATCGAAAAATCTATGGAGTGACCTGAAGAATGAAGTGACACATATCAACATTGCACTTAGCCTGTGCCGCAAACGAACTAAACACAAAAACATTAGTTAAGTCCGTCTGCGAATCAGTGCATAATTTATCGTCTTCCACGGGCCGCTCATGTGGATCGGGCATATGTACTCAAATCTTATTGGCTCTTTCCCCTCAAAATTCGAACGCGCAACGTGATTGGCGAGTCTGATTTCAGATTCGCCAATTGCGAAGCGTGTTTGAATTCTGGGGAAAAGAACCAATCAGATTTGAGTACATATGCCCGATCCACACAGTGGCCTGTGGAAGACGATATTGTGCACTGATTCCCAGACGGTGCTAACTAGCGTTGAATTCACAGTCACCGTCTGCATGCAGGCTACACTGCACTCTAAAAAAATAAGCATGTGAGCTTATGTTTAGGCATATAAAATGTCTCTAGAACCAGGGTATTTCACATTGCCTCTCACCTGCACGAAAAGAGTTCCAGTTTACCCGACCTCGTTTCCAGTGTTCTCTCCTACTCTTCCGCCAGAGGACGAGTAGGAGAGAACCCTGGAGACGAGGTTGTAGTTTACTCAGTTGTGTGCTATGGTCGTTAGAAATCAGTGTACTTACATGTGTTGTTACATTTGTTAAAACGTATTAAGTGAATGTGTGACGGATCTTACCGCGTGATGGATTTCACAATATCAGTTTTCCATTTGTTAAAACAAGAGCAGATTACTACGTGGTTTTCTGAGGGAATAAATGCAGCCTTGTGAGTTGTGAGAACGTAGAGATTAAAGGAACGTGGTTAACCAAAAGTGAATTGTCGTCGATTTCTTGAGGCAAGGGAGCCATTCGCGACATGGTTCTGTACTTAGTTTGTAGATGTGATAGAGCAGTTGATAAGCTGGTTTTTAATTGGTTAGTCTTCCCAGTTATGACACGTGTGAACGGTGCAACCAACCAATCAGAATTCCAACAAGAATGTGTAAAAGTCGCGGCTACACGGGCGATTTTTTGTTTGTGATGATGATGCAATTTTTTTTTTAATTGTTGCTTTGCCAGGGTGTGGTGAAAGTCACATGTGTAGCCACCCTCGCAAAAGTGAAACGATGGCGACAGCTGAAAAAATCGCGAGAAATTCAATGAGTTAAATTTTTCGCGACAAAATCACGGAACATCCGGGTAGCCAACATCGTGCGCCGGCAACGCAATATTTTCTAAAAAATCGCATCAACATCGCAAGCAAAAAAGCCGTGTGTGAAGCTGCGGCTTAGTCCTCGTCCACATCCGGATATTTTTGAAAACGGAGTTTTTTTTCTCCGTTTTCACCCTTCGTCCATAATTAACCGGCGTTTTCTGTCACCGAAAACGAAGGTTTTCGAATACTGTAAACGCATATTTTGGGACATTTTGGGAATGCGAGATGTCAGTTCATTTAAGATTAAAATCGATATCGTCAGTTTATTTAAGGTTAAAATATACTTGCTTACATTTATTTAGTTATAGCTGGAAGTATTTATCCACTTGAAATTAGCTTTTTACTGGCAGCTTTAGAATGTGTCTGGCCGCTGGTTTCAACTAATAAAAAAAGAGGATTTTACCATTCACATTCAGTTAAGGGTAGCGGAAGGCGAGAGGTAAAGGAGCCGGCTGTTGTCAATATCAAACATTGAATTTCAATGATCTTAATTGGTGTAGGGTTATTAGCCAAAACATTAAAGTCCACTTTGAAATTCACGGCCGACCTCCATTTACTGCCGCTTTCACGTTTTTTTAAACCATCGTATTATTGCTTAAACCTCGCTCGTTTTGAAATATTATCTAGACCGTATTCATAAAGGGCGGCCAAGAAGTTATTCTTTGGATTTAATGAAACGACCATGCTGAAAAGTTTGCAATAGGCGATTCAGGCTTCCTTTTGGCCAGGTTTACAAATTATTTTGATGCGTAACATGTCATTGCAACAAAGTTGCGACTTTGTAGTTGTCGTAGCTAGGTCAGCCAACTTGCCAGTTGTAGGTAGCCCTTGACCTGTGGTTTAAGAGCTATGAGTGAGACAAACCACTCTTACTTCATTTAATTTACTTGAAAAAGCCCGGAGTATATATGGCCAGTTATAGTTCACCATCACTTACTGTTTTCCGTTTATGGTTGGTTTTCAATTAAAATGAGCACGCAACACCGCTTCTCTTCACCACGAATGAAAACTATCAGGAAATATTATATTCTTAACAACGTTTTCGGAAATAATCTAATGAATGTTAATTGGCTAGTTTGCCCGCCATTATTGCCGCTTAAAATTCGGGGAATAAACAAGAGTTAGTTATGAAGTTAGACCATTGTTTTTCCCTAGTCCCAG
>OX419336.1:2530000-2545000 GCA_948470475.1 Galaxea fascicularis | reverse complement strand
ACGTGACAACAAACTTTCTCCAAGTTAGTTTCGAAAATGTATGCGTACAAGTTCATTTTCCGCAATTTGATATACGGCGGTGTAATGTTGACTTCGCGCATCCAACTTGCAAGTTGAGCTCTACACAATCAACGCCGTTGCAAAATGTTGACATCGTTTTGCGGGCGGCGTTCAATGTCTGCCAAAAATGATCAAATATCATTTGGTCACGCAACGTCCCCAATGCTGTTAGGGCATCTAGCTCGTTGTTCATCTTGGCAGGAACAAGTGCACTACTTTTTTGGAATGACAGAGTCTGATACTCCACTCTTAAATGGATGAGTGAATAGCGTCAACCCAGCGAAACAAGACAAACCGCTCCAGGCTCTACTTATGGGCCGTGACGGCAGCGCTGGACATATGATACTTGTTACGTGACCAAATGATATTTGATCATTTTTGGCAGGCATTGAACGCCGCCCGCAAAACGATGTCAACATTTTGCAACGGCGTTGATTGTGTAGAGCTCAACTTGCAAGTTGGATGCGCGAAGTTAACATTACACCGCCGTATATCAAATTGCGGAAAATGAACTTGTACGCATACATTTTCGAAACTAACTTGGAGAAAGTTTGTTGTCACGTTTTTGTACAATTACTCAAATTAAAAGTTGGTTGCTCAAGTAACGTGCTGCGTGCTCAAGTTGAATGTTGAATAACAGGAGTTGAATGTTGACTGCTCGAGTTGGATGTTGAGTGACAGAGTTGAATGTTGAGTACCAAAGTTGATTTTGGCATGGATTGAACACCATAATTTTGATCGATGTCAATCGACTTGTATCGGAAATACAAAAAACGATGTATGGCGGGAGACAAGAATACAGTTGCCGAGCACAGATTAACGAAGAAGGATTGGCTATGCCAAGACTTTATTTTACCGATTTCACACTGTAATAATTATTGGAACCTCGAATAAACCCGAATGAAAAACAGAGAAACTACCCTTTTCTTTCATCTTCCCTACTCGCAGGAAGAAGAGACCCCAGCAACTACGCTGGTTCGAGTTATGTCAGGGAGCGATTAAGCTCAGCTAACACTGTTAATCGATCATTTCTCATGGTAATTTAAACATTCGATTCTGTAATGAATAACAGTCCACTTGGTTGTTCATTCTTTTATTCACCTTTTTCGTCATACGGATTTACTTTAGAGCTGTTTAATTCTACAATTTCATGACCGATTGAAAAATGTGTCTGCATTTTTGTCGATAAAATCGATAATCAGTTGAAATTCTTGGGATTATAGACTTTTATCGAGAAATTAAACTTGTCGATTGACAATTATCGAGAAATATCGAGTACTATGGATTATCGACTACGTTTTCGATGATCGACTTTGATCGACATGTAACACCCTGCTATTTTACAGGTCACATTCCACAGGTCAAAGTACAGGTCACCATGCTACAGATAAATAAACAAGCCCAAAAGAACCTCCTAGGACTAATCACCATCCAAAATTTGTTTTAGATTGGTGTGAAACTGTTTGGCTTTATTAAAATTATCAATATTAAAATTAAAATTTTGGAGGTAGGATGGCCGAGTGGTTTAGGGCGCTGGATTTCAATGCGGTGGCCCGGGTTCAAATCCCGCTCTAGCCACTAGCTGGTGTTGTTCTGGGTTCGTGCCTGGTTCAACTCCTCGGTCATCCTTGTAAATAGCCAACTGGTCTGCCTCCCGCCAGTTGGGATTCTTAACTCTGTTGTGTTCATTTGTATGATTTGTTTCATTGTCCCTGAAAAGCCCCTCTAGGGGAGTGGTCAATTAAGTATTTATTTATTATTTATTTAATATTTTATCAATATTATTTATGAAACAGTGGCCTGTACCTCTGAGCTGTGGAATGTGACCTGTCAAATAGACCCAGCCATTCTGCGAGACCAAGAGGCAGTTTCTTAGGGCAGAATGATTATTCCCTTTGCCCTGACCCGACAAACTGTCCCCAAGTCAACAAAAATTATTACCAAAGCAAACAAAATATATTAAGTAATGCATGAACAAACAAGTACATATAGTACGGCACCTTTTCTGGATCAAACACTGGGGCCTTGATCAAATGCCCCCAGCATTTATTTTAAAATTACTAGTTCTCACCTGCCGTTTATACAAGGCTGGTGTTTAATCGGGGTCCATCATTAAATTGAGAAAATACTACAACAGGAAGTTTTACCTGGTATTGTCATTGTATATTTAAGATCACAATGGTTTATGGTTTTAATCATTAAATTAGCTGATTTGCATCCTGTACTCTGTAGCCTGTATATTTTTTTATGCTAACTGCACAACATTTTACAGCTATCTCCAGTGCTCTTGATTCATCATTTAACAAAGATCAAGATATTATTGTCCTTCCCTTGGACCTACAAAAGTTTGACACACACAAGCAACTGGCCCAGGATGTCATCAAGCATTTTGGAAAGGTAAAATTTGTTAGAAATGATTATCTCATCTTATCTTATTACAATGCAAAACATGATACAGCTATTTTTAGAAAGATTTCCACACAGCTCCATTAATTAACAGTACATGCATCACTGTCATAGTAACCATGTTCCAAAAACGAATAAAGTTGAGCCAAAAAATGAAATAAAAAATGTATGGGCTGTCCAGAAATCCTGCCCTATTTTCTCTAAATAATTTTTAAAAAATCACTATATAGTGTATTCTCTGGCCAAATTTAGACTCCATCTTGGCCACTATGGGACAAAGTGTGAATTCTGCAAATTATTCAAATATAGTCACTTTAACCATGATTTACAATTATAGTCACTTTCTGTTTATGCATCTACCTAGTATTGAACCTTCTAAAATGAGTTGATACATTTGTTAAACTGGATGTAGCACACATTCCTTTTCACCCACAAACATCAAACCCTAAATGTTTACAACCAACCAGCCAATCACAAGAGACAAAGACAGCTTAGTAAACCAATTAGAATTTAAAGTAATTACATGCAACCTGCGGCAAGTGCAGGGAAAAGTGTGTGTGAAACCAGCGATTGGTTTTAGTTTTGCTTCTCGTGGCATGAGTTTGTTGACCAATCACAGAGCAAAGTAAAATCAACGTAAAGCAAACATTTGTGAACCACTCAGTCTATACATTACTAAGTTATGAAGTAACTATTGTGGGTTCAAACTATTGACAGTACGGAATATTAATACTCATCATTGGGGAAATTACTTATATATGCTGTAACAATTAACAGCTAAGTATAAAATTAACTGTTTCATGATCATGACAAACTTTGTCAACTTCAGTGTTTATAATAATAAGTATTAACAAAGAATACTGAGTAATCAGATGCAGTTTATAACTGATCTGCCTTTAAAAACTTTAAAATAAAAATTGTCAGGTTTTTGGTTTTTGATATTTTAGAGAAACCTTAGTAATTGCCGGTATTGTTTTCATTAAATATTAAAAAAATACCTGGCATCATTTTCTACGTATTACTGTGTTTATTTTCTTTAATTTAACAGGTTGATATTTTAGTCAATAATGGTGCCCGCAGCCAATTAGCTTTGCTAGAAAAAACACCCCTGGAAGATGAAAGAGCTCTTCTAGATTTGAATCTTGTTGGGACGATCTCTTTGACGAAAGCAATTCTCCCACATATGATAGAACGCAATGACGGAAAGGTTGTTGTTGTAAACAGTGTGGCAGGAAAGACAGGTAATTTTTTATTAAATAAATTCAGTAATTTAACACTAAAAACAAGTAACTTTTAGACTGGATCCTGATCATGATCCATGAATAATTAGGGTTAGGAGACAAAGGAAACTGGTTTCAACTAAGATTGATAGATATATCATGCTAAACCTAATTTCATGTTGACTTACAACATTAAATTTACAACTGCTTGGTTGAGAAGGCAGCAAAGTACAAGTAAATTGTAAGTATGTGAAACAGATTCTTCATTTTAATTCACTGCATGGATATAGATATCTTGATGTGTTCATCTGAACGAAATTTGTTCATTGTTGATCATTCTTCTTTTTCTAGTTTTTAATCAATTTTGAAAGTATGTAATTAATTCCTTTGGTTTGGGTCTGGGTGAAGTGTTTATTGGTCTACTTGTGGTAGCCTACATGCATTATGTGATAGGACTATTACTGGTCATGTGAAAATGGCAGGGAATGAACAATGCAAGGTTGTTATTAAAGTTGTTGAGATTTAATTTGACTTGAATGTGGTATAAGTGTTACATTGAGATTAGCCCATGGCCAGTCTCATTTAGTATCCAATCATCTTTCAGCTGTGGGTATTGCAGGTATAATGTGGTTCAAATTATGATGATAATGATTGTTAATTATTATAATAATTTTCACTGTCCATCTGACAGGATCTCCTTACTCGACTGCCTATTCGGCCAGCAAGCATGGATTGCAGGTATGTGTAAAGAAAGTCCTTAACACAGGAACAAGAAACTAGCATTGACGCCACTTAAAATATATATTCAAATTCCAGACAAGGAAGGCCAGTAATGTGCACACAGGCTCATATATGATTTTGACAATTTTTGTACACTCAACAAAATTAGTCTATTCTGATAAATTTGGTCAAGAGCTGTATAAGGGCCGATTTACGCGGTACAATTTGTTGCGCATGTCTGGTGCTGTGTGAATTCTCCTACAACATCTCTACGACAGACGCACTTGGCTTAAAATTTGTCGTAGGATTTTGAATCATGTTTTAAAACCATACGACAGTCATAGGTATAGGTAATATTGAATGAGAAGTATCGTGTACTATTTTTTGCATGGCACGAGCAGTGTGCGCTACAGAAGTTGCATGCCACAGTCGTAAGAAAAAATCATACCGTGTAAATCGGCCTTAATAATCCCAAATAATTATTGTATTCTGCAGGGGTACCATTTTTCCAATTATAGCAGCAGTGCATTTATTAATTTGAACATTTTCATGGGTGAAATTGGATGAAAAGTCTTCCATTATCAACTGAGGTCAGGATTCTGTGGAAAACGTTTTAATTTAGTATTATATAATAAGGGCTTGTATGCACTAGGTTGAAAAGATTTGTTTGGCTCTGACAAAAATCTCAACAAATTTTGTCTCCACCAAATTTTGAATTTGCTAATTGCATATGCACTTAAAAACACCAAAATATTTGATAACCACAAGTGTGAACTTCTGCTGAATGCACAGACTCTAAAAAATCACTACCAAATTTCCTTGATTGACATTTTCAGCCATTTTAACGCCTGCAAATTGTAAAATCTGACAGTTTTGATGCTTGACAAAAATTTCTCCTGCTCTGAGGCAGGACGTCAGTGCTTTTGAAGTTAATGGCACAGCTTGATAAAATTTTAGAAGGATGATAAAAGCTGTTTGCACTTTAGGGTGTTCATTAGGCACCGGAGATCGGAGAATTCTCCGGCTACTGCGTGGAATTCTCCGGCTAAGTTTCAATGGCCTGTAGCAGCCTTGAAGGTAATTTTTTGTCTGAGTGGCCAGATTCTCCTGTTACTTTATAATATCCTCCTACTACTTAGTTCTAAGTGAAAACCTTGCACTTGCAGAATGGAACTGATGACATATATTTTTTGCAAAATAAACAAAAAATTCACTTAGTGCGTATGGGCCCTAACATTGTAAAATAACAAATTTGTAGATTTGTTGTGTGAACTATACATATAAAAAAATTGGGTGACTCATTGTACAATTCTTGATAAATGCAACTACTCAAAGGATTTTTAAAGTTCCAAAATTTATTCACCATAAATATTTACTTCATAAACTTTCAAAGTCACTGTCAGTACCTATTAAAGGGAGTAAGAAAGTAAAATCAAATTTGTTGCTAAGAGATATTGTAAAGATCTTATCATCTACGTTTGAATCAAACATTCGCAGGATTCAGATTCATGTATGGATGTTGGCTCCCACTATTTTCCATCCTACAATAATATGATCAAAGAAGTGAATAGCCTGTGTACGACCACCCTCTCCCCTAAAAGAAATCAGGATGGGAATGACCCGTGCTTTCTAAACACATTAATTTATCTGTAAATTAGCTATTGTTCCTAAATATACTATTTATATATAATTAGCAATTTTTGTCACCAATGTCAACTATATATACTGGGAGACTGCAAAGTTAAAATCCAAGAATTGACCATGCATGGATACTGAATTATAAACTCAAACATTATCATTAAAAATAAATAGATAACTAAATAAACAACCGAAATTTCAGTATGTAAGGTTAGATAGATAGATAGATAGTTTATTTAAAAATCACATTGCAGCCACAAAAGCTGAATTAAGTAATTTTTTACAAATTCTTAAAAAACCAAAACAAATTAGAAAAGTTAAAAACCTATTTACATGAATTTTGTATAATATAATAATGTAACCTAAATCTAAAATATGTAATTGTCATATTAAACCCTAGATGAATCTTAAATATACATAGAAGAAAAATAGATATTAATATTTTTAAAAAAAAACTGAATTCATTGATGGAAGCAGTCATAAAAATATCGTTTGAGACCAAAACTAATTATTACATTTGCGAGCCATGGCAAAGATGAACGTGTTTTTGGCTCGATTTGTTTTCAAATGTGGGATGGCAAAAGGGCGATGGGCGGTTATGTTATGTCCTGTCATTTCCTCTTCTGTGAAGAGTCCACTCATGTAATCTGTCAGGTTTTTTTTAATTTCCTTAATTTACAGCTTGTATTCCGTTTTTGGAGCTCCTGCAATGCAATACAATAACGTTTGTTACTCATAAATTCATTCTCTTTTCCAGGGCTACTTTGAAGCTGCTCGGCTGGAGTTGGCAGAGCATAACATTCAAGTTCAAATCGTCTGTCCAGGCCCCGTGAAATCACAATTAGTTGTGTATGCTTATACAGGAGACAAAAATATTGTACGAAAAAATATTATTTATTCATTTAATGTTGTACTTTTTTGTGACCATGCCATAACCATACAGTTAATAATTCAAAGTGATATTTGAAGGTGTTACAAAAACTTACCTCACAATAAGACTTTTCTTATGTTGAGTGATATTTTTTGTTCTTGTAGGTCTTGAAAGATCCAACCAGTCTTGATCCAGGTGATACATTTACATGGATGCCAACTGAACGCTGTGCAAAGCTTATGGCAGTCAGCATGGCCAATGACTTGGATGAAGTGTGGATATCAAACCATGTAGGACTTATCCCCTGTTATTTAAAGCAGTACTTTCCAAACTTCTTTCTCTGGTAAGTGCAGATTGATCAGTAGGGGTTTTTTAGCCTTAGATCAACGTTTCTGGTATAAAGATGTTCTCGATTCTTTGGCACTTCATGTGTTTGTATTTAAACTGGTGAAAATTATTCAGTGATGAATATATATATATAGGAGCATGGATGGTGCAGTGGCCCACGTTTGATTCCTGGACTTGACGTTATATGTGGGTTGAGTTTAATTTGTTGTTGGTTCTCTTCTCTTTGTTGTTGGTTTTTCTTCGGGTGCTCCGGTTTTCCCCTCTACTCAAAAACCAACACTTCTAAGTTGCAATTCGATCTGCAATGCTCGGACGTTTAATACATGAGCCCCTGGCTTGGGAGATTGTGGTCGGCGATCTTGAATTTACAGTTGTGTCACAAGTACTGGCCTCCAGACCTGGTGCCAGAAGTGGGATTCGAACCCGCGCCTCTATGCAGAGGGAAAAAAGGGGGCGATCACGAGTCACGAAAATACCCTTTATCACCATCTTTACTCCCTGTTTTATCCCTCTTGCCCAAATAGGAAAGTTTCTAACTGCAAACCATATGGACAACGTACCCTGCCATGGACTGCTGATGTTTCTCAGTTGCCATGCGCAAACAGTTATTTTCTCCACGGTTTACTTTGCCCTTATGCACAGATTTGCCAAAAAAGGCAATTTATTATGGAACTTAACATAACATACTTTGAAGAACAATTCTTCGATAGTAATACTTTTAATTTTTTTAAACCCTGACATGTTTCTTCTGTGTCTAGGTTTTCCAAAAAGGTGGCGCTGAAGATGACGAGAGAATACCTCGAAAAATTTATCGAGTGACCTGAAGAATGAAGTGACATATATCAACATTGCACTTAGCCTGCGCCGCAAACGAACTAAACCCAAAAACCCAAAGTCCGTCTGCGAATCAGTGCATAATTTATCTTCTTCCACGGACCGCTCGTTTGGATGGTGTATATGTCCTCAAACCTGATTGGCTCTTACCCCTCAAAATTCGAACTCGCAACGTGATGAGCGAGTCTGATTCCAGATTCGCCAAATTGCGAAGCGTGTTCGAATTCTGGGGGAAAAGAACCAATCAGATTTGAGTCCATATGCCCGATCCACACAGTGGCCTGTGGAAGACGATATTGTGCACTGATTCGCAGACGGTGCTAACTAGCGTTGAGTGCACAGTCACCGTCTGCATGCAGGCTACACTACACTCTAAAAAAATAAACATGTGAGCTTATATTTAGGCAGATAAAATATCTCTAGAACCAGGGTATTTCAGATTGCCTCTGCACGAAAAGAGTTCCAGTTTACCCAACTTCGTTTCCAGGGTTCTTTCCTACTCTTCCACCAGAGGACGAGTAGGAGAGAACCCTGGAAACGAGGTCGCAGTTTACTCCGTTGTGCTCCGTTGTGTGTTATGGTTGTCGGAAATCAGTGTTCTTAAATGTGTTGTTACTTTTGTTAAAACTTGTTAAGTGAATGTATGACGGATGTTACCGTGTGATAGATTTCACAATATCAGTTTTCCATTTGTTAAAACAAGATCAGATTACTGCGTGGTTTTCTGAGGGAATAAATGCGGACTTATGAGTTGTGAGAACCTAGAGATTAAAGGAACGTGGTTAACCAACAGTGAATTGTCGTCGATTTCTTGAGGCAAGGGAGCCATTCGCGACATGGTTCTGTACTTAGGTTGTAGATGTAATAGAGCAGTTGATAAGCTGGTTTTTAATTGACGTTTAGTCTTCCCAGTTATGACACGTGTGAACGGTGCAACCAACCAATCAGAATTCCAACAAGAACATGTAAAAGTCGCGGCTACACGGGCGATTTTTTGTTTGTGATGATGATGCAATTTTTTTTTTAATTGTTGCGTTGCCAGGGTGTGGTGAAAGTCACATGTGTAGCCACCCTCGCAAAAGTGAAACGATGGCGACAGCTGAAAAAATCGCGGGAAATTCAATGAGTTAAATTTTTCGCGACAAAATCACGGAACACCTGGGTAGCCTCCACCGCTCGCCGGCAACGCAATATTTTCTAAAAAATCGCATCAACATCGTCAGAGGCTCCAGATACTCTAAGGAGCGGATGCTCTTTACAGAAGGTTGGCGTATTCGAATCGTTTTCGCGTATTCGTGTCGACAAACAAGCGATGATCACGTTGTTTGAGAAGAAAGACAAAGACAGTTTATTAAAAATTGGAGGCTCATTTCATTGATTAGTGTCGATTAGAATCGATTTTACCTAAGCTTGTTCATTCTAATCAAAATAGCGAATATGTAGACTCGCAGAATGGGTGTCCTCATATGTGTCCCTCCGTCTCTTATGTTTTGTCTCTTTCTTTTATGTAATGTAAGAGTGTAACTAGCACAAAATTTTTAGGCAATGTAGTAAAATCTTCTTGAAGTTTAGTGTTATTACTCAGTTGTAATTAGTAGAAAAAAGAGTCA
The DNA here is from genome assembly GCA_948470475.1 of Galaxea fascicularis. Taxonomy (NCBI): domain Eukaryota; kingdom Metazoa; phylum Cnidaria; class Anthozoa; order Scleractinia; family Euphylliidae; genus Galaxea; species Galaxea fascicularis. The sequence continues at coordinate 2,535,293 of OX419336.1, read as the reverse complement.
AATTTACCGTCATACGCTCACGCTCTCGAGAAAACCTAAAATTTGGTCATTTGACGTTGTTGTTTTGTTAAGGACGGCAACAAAATGTACGTTCCCGTTGCCATCCTGTTTACCGAAGCTCGCTGGAGGAGAGAGAAGCCACAGGTAAACCACCCTACCTATGTGTGTTGACACGCTGACGTCAATTTGCAACGGTTGATATCGCTTTGAGTCAAGCGATTGACGAAAATGCGTCATAAAATTCTGGATTTTGCAACTTTTGCCCACAAAGTTTGGTGAAATTTAAGCTAGTTACATAAATTCAGTTACCTTTTGGCTACTGTTTAGTCCTCTGATTTTATAGTGTTTTCTTCTCACCTGCACCGCAAGGTGAGAAGTCAACCGACCGAAACACTATAAAATCACAGAGGACTATACAATAGCCAAAGGGGAACTGAACTTTATTTATCTAGCTTACATTTCACCAAACTTTGGGAACAAAAGGTGCAAAATCCAGAATTTTATGGCGCATTTTCGTCGATCGCTTATCAACCGTTGCAAATAACAGCGAATTGCATGACGTCAGCGCTTGTAAACACACATAGAAAGGGTGGAGCTTTGTGTGCTTGTTATGCCAACCTGCTCTTCATGATGATGGGTCGAACTCTCTTGTTTCTCGCTGTTTTAGTCCCTCTTGTGTGTTTCCTACTGCTTAAATTCCAAGATGGGGATTTTATACTGATGATTTACGAGGTGTTGGGCAAAAATCCCAATGTTGCATTGCACGGGAAAGTGGTTTGGATCACGGGTGCTTCAAGTGGGATCGGCGAATATTTGGCCTATGAACTTGCGAAATGTGGCTGTAAATTGGTGCTTTCAGCAAGGAGAAAAGAAGAATTAGAGAGAGTGAAGAAAAATTGTGTTGGTAAGATCATCCACGCGAGGCTATATTCAAGGAAAAAATGAAATAAGTTAGCACTTTGGACTTTTTATGAGCTTGTCACGCAATCTCGATTGCTTCGAGCCAAATGATGTTCAGCGTACCTAGGAGGCTTCCCAATTTAACGTCCCCGGCGTTTATTTCAAACTTGGCCTGCTGGACCCGTCGTTTGTTTGAAGCCGGCCTTTAATCGGGGTCCGGCGTTTATCAACATGTGCAATTTTCGTTATTGTTACTAAGTTATAACGCACCTATCAGTGTCAAGCCCGAGGCGGGGGGGGGGGGGGGGTCCGGGGATCAGGGGTCGGGCATAGGGTGGGGATTTTGACATTTTCTGATAAAAATTATCAAAATCCCCATCCCCGGGCAAAAAAATAATTGTCAGAAGTACCAAAATCTCCCACCCTAGGTGGTCATATACCCTTTAGTCCTTGTTGCACACAAGAGGAAAGCAATAAAATTCCCACCCTGGGGACGTGATGTTCGATCAAAATCCCTACCCTGGGATATACGTGACAGTCAAATTCTCGTGGGTTGCCTGACCGACCAATTGACCGATTGAAAAATGTGTCTGCAGCTTTGTCGATAAAATCGATTATCAGTTGAAAATATTGGGATCATCGACTTTTTTCGTGAAACTAAACTTGTCGATTGACAATTATCGAGAAATATCGAGTACTATGGACTATCGACTACGTTTTCGATGATCAACTTTGATCGACATGTAACACCCTGCTATTGTAAGTTACAGGTCACATTCCACAGGTCAAAGTACAGGTCACCACACTCCAGATAAGTAAACAAGCCAAAAAAAATCTGCTAGGACTTATCACTATCCAAAAATTGTTTTAGATTGGTGCGGAACTGTTTGGCTTTATTAAAATTGTCAATATTTTGTCAATATTTTATCAATATCATTGATAAAACAGTGACCTGTACCTCTGAGCTGTGGAATATGACCTGTCAAGAGGGGGGAGGAACAGAATAGGGAGGAGGGAGAAATGGCCCAAAAAAAGTTGGAAGGAGGGAGAAATAGGGGAAAAAAGAAAAGCTGGGAGTAGGGAGAATTGAACTGGATGGACCTGGATGAGTAGGGAAGAGGGAGAAATTGGCTCAGAAAGTAGGGAGAAGGGAGATTTACTCCCCTGTTCCTCCCCACTCTGTCAAATAGACCCAGCCATTCTGCGAGACCAAGAGGCAGTTTCTTAGGGAAGAATGATTATTCCCTTTGTCCTGACCTGACAAACTGTCCCCAAGTCAACAAAAATTATTACCAAAGCAAACAGAATATATTAAGTACCGTAATGCATGAACAAACAAGTACAAATGAGCAAGTAGATGGGAAGAACTGAAAAACCTTTGAGTTCAAAATAGGCAGCTTCGCCAACATCGTTCTTGACTGCAAGTACGGCGCCTTTTCTGGATCAAACACTGTGGCCTTGATCAAACGACCCCAGCATTTATTTTAAAATTACTAGTTCCCACCTGGCGTTTATACGAGGCCGGTGTCTGTCATTAAATTGAGAAAATACTACAACAGGAAGTTTTGCCTGGTATTGTCATTGTATATTTAAAAACACAATGGTTTGGTTTTAATCATTAAATTATCTGATTTGCACCCTGTACACTGTATATATTTTTATGCTAACTGCACAACATTTTACAGCTATCTCCAGTGCTCTTGATTCATCATTTAACAAAGATCAAGATATTATTGTCCTTCCCTTGGACCTACAAAAATTTGACACACACAGGCAACTGGCCCAGGATGTCATCAAGCATTTTGGAAAGGTAAAATTTATTAGAAATGATTATCTCATCTTATCTTATTACAATGCAAAACATGATACAGCTATTTTTAGAAAGATTTCTGCACAGCTCCATTAATTAACAGTACATGCATCACTGTCATAGTAACCATGTTCCAAAAACTAATAAAGTTGAGTCACAAAATGAAATAAAAAAATGTATGGGCTGTCCAGAAATCCTGCCCTATTTCCTCTAAATAATTTTTAAAAAATCACTATGTAGTGTATATTTCTGTGGCCGAATTTAGACTCCATCTTGGCCACTATGGGGCAAAGTGTGAATTCTGCAAATTATTCAAATAAAAATTAGTCACTTTAACCATTTACAATTATAGTCACTTTCTGTTTATGCATCTACCTAGCATTTAACCTTCTAAAATGAGTTGATACATTTGTTAAGCCTTTCCTCCCTAAGAGTGACTTTATAGATTTTACTCTGTCTAACGCTAGACAATTTTACTTGTCAAAGGGAGACTCCTCAGGGGTTAAAGGGTTAAACTGGATGTAGGACACATTGCTTTTCACCCATAAACATCAAACCCTAAATGTTGACAACCAACCAACCAACCAACCACAAGACACGAAGACAGCTTAGTAAACCAATCAGAATTTAAAGTAATTACATGCAACCTGTGGCAAGTGCAGGGAAAAGTGAGTGTAAAACCAGCAATTATGGTTTTAGTTTTGCTTCTCAAGTGGCATGAGTTTGTTGACCAATCACAGAGCAAAGTAAAATCAACTTAAGGCAAACATTTGTGAACCACTCAGTCTATACATTACTAAGTTGTGAAGTAACTATTGTGGGTTCAAACTATTGACAGTACGGAATATTAATACTCATCATTGGGGAAATTAACAACAGTATAAAATTAACTGCATCATGATCATGACAAACTTTGTCAACATCAGTGTTATAATAAGTATTAACAAAGAATACTGAGTAATCAGATGCTGTTTATAACTGATCTGCCTTTAAAAACTTTAAAATAAAAATTGTCAGGTTTTTGGTATTTGATATTTTAGACAAACCTTTGTAATTACCGGTATTGTTTTCATTAAATATTAACAAAATACCTGGCATCATTTTCTACATATTACTGTGTTTATTTTCTTTAATTTAACAGGTTGATATTTTAGTCAATAATGGTGCCCGCGGGCAATTAGCTTTGCTAGAAAAAACACCGCTGGAAGAGGAAAGAGCTCTTCTAGATTTGAATCTTGTTGGGACAATCTCTTTGACGAAAGCAATTCTCCCACATATGATAGAACGCAATGACGGAAAGATTGTCGTTGTAAGCAGTGTGGCAGGAAAGACAGGTAATTTTTTATTAAATAAATTCAGTAATAATTGATACTAACACTAAAAACAAGTAACTTTTAGACTGGATCAAGATCATGATCCATGAACAGGGTATGACATCAGTATAAATTAACTGCAGAAATTCACCTCAAAAGTATTTTCTCCCCTTTCATTACTTGGATGAAAATTAATGCAAGGAAAACTGGGAAAAAGGCAGGAGACAAAGGAAACTCGTTTCAACTAAGATTGATTCATTCCAGATTGATAGATTGATAGATATATCATACTAAACCTAATGTCATGTTGACTTACAACATTTACAATAATAAAAGATGGGAATTTTTGAAGAACTGCCTGGTTAAGAGGGCAGCAAAATACAAGTAAATTGTAAGTGTGTGAAACAGATTCTTCATTTTAATTCACTGGACATATATATCTGGATGTGTTCATCTGAACGAAATTTGTTCATTATTGATCATTCCTCTTTTTATAGTTTTATCAATTTTGAAAGTATGTAATTTCCTTTGGTTTGGGTCTGGGTGAAGTGTTTATTGGGCTACTTATGGTAGCCTACATGCGCCATTATGTGATAGGACTATTACTGGTCATGTGAAAATGGCAGGGAATGAACAATGCAAGGTTGTTATTAAAGTTGTTGAGATTTAATTTGACTTGAATGCGGTATAAGTGTTACATTGAGATTAGCCCATGGCCAGTCTCATTTAGTATCCAATCATCTTTCAGCTGTGGGTATTGCAGGTATAATGTGGTTCAAATTATGATGATGATGATTATTAATTATTATAATTCACTGTCCATCTGACAGGAACTGCTTACTCGACTGCCTATTCACCAAGCAAGCATGGATTGCAGGTGTGTAAAGAAAGTCCTTAACACAGGAACAAGAAACTAGCATTGACGCCACTTAAAATATATTTAAATTGCAGACAAGGAAGGCCAGTAATGTGCACACAGGCTCATATGATTTTGACAATTTTTGTACACTCAACAAAATTAGTCTATTCTGATTGGTCAAGAGCTGTATAAGGGCCGATTTACACGGTACAATTTGTCGCGCACGTCTGGTTCCGTGTGAATTCTCCTACAACATCTCTACGACAGACGCACTCGGCCTAAAATTTGTCGTAGGATTTTGAATCATGTTTTAAAACCATACGACAGTCGTAGGTATAGGTAATATTGAATGAGAAGTGTCGTATAAGATTTTTTGCATGGCGCGAGCAGCGCGCGCTACAGAAGTTGCAT
>OX419336.1:2512500-2525000 GCA_948470475.1 Galaxea fascicularis | reverse complement strand
TTTCTAACTGCAAACCATATGAACAAAGTACCCTGCCATGGACTTCTGATGTTCCTCAATTGTCATGCGCAAACAGTTATTTTCTCCACGGTTTACTTTGCCCTTATGCACAGATTTGCCAGAAAAGGCAACTTATTACGGAACTTAACATAACGTACTTTGAAGAACAATTCTTCGATTGTAATGCTTTTAATTTTTTTAAACCCTGACATGTTTCTTCTCTGTCTAGGTTTTCCAAAAAGGTGGCGCTGAAGATGACGAGAGAATACCTCGAAAAATCTATGGAGTGACCTGAAGAATGAAGTGACATATATCAACATTGCACTTAGCCTGCGCCGCAAACGAACTAAACACAAAAACACTCGTTAAGTCCGTCTGCGAATCAGTGCATAATTTATCGTCTTCCACGGGCCGCTCGTGTGGATCGCGGGGCATGTGTACTCAAATCTGATTGGCTCTTTCCCCTCAAAATTCGAACGCGCAACGTGATTGCCGAGTCTGATTCCAGATTCGCCAACTGCGAAGCGTGTTTGAATTCTAAGGGAAAAGAACCAATCACACTAACCAATACACACTAAGAAAAGAAGCACGGGAGTAAACCAACATAGATTTAATACAGCGTGTGATTATTTATACAGATCGTACAATGGCACAACTGTGGTTGGCATATATTTCAACCAGTTGATTAAATGAGAAAAAAAAACGTGGCGCAATTTATTGATGTCCATTCGCTTAGCTCCTGTGCTTCACATTAGTAAGTCGTTAGCTCATACCAAATAGTCGGCTGATTTCACTTCAACCCAAAGATAACTGATAACATCATAAATAAGGAATGGGAAAGCGAGACGATACCTGCATCAGCAAGGCATTAGCATTGCTAGGCAATTTGTTAAAACAATTAGCGGTGAATAATGGCTGAAAATACTTTGTAATGATGCAAGCAATTTAGGTGTGCGTCAGTCCTACAGGGCGATAGAGTTCGAACTGAGAAGAATTTCCAGTCGATTATCTGATGAACTGGAAAAAACGTGGAGAGTCCTCATGAGGGCTTCATTTAAGGACTGATTTTCTCTGGATACACGTGTCAATGCTCTGAAGATTTCTCCATATTGTTGATTGTACCATGTTATAAGCTGAGTATAGAACAACTTTCTTACGCTTCTTTAAATGATGAAAATATTATTGATATTAACGGAGACTAAATGAGTTTCTTTAGTCAAGTACCTATGAGATTAACATACAATTTGAATTTCTTTGTCCGCATCAACTACCCGCTAAATGGTATCGGTTTTCGCTTAGCAGCACAAACAGAATATGTAGTGGAAGGTATTAGACCGCAAAAATTAATTCAGTATCCGTTTAGCGTATGTTCTTAAAGAAAGAAAATAAAAACATCACACGTCTTTAGAACTTCATTTAAGTTCAAGTTAGCGTCATTTCTCTGGTCTGTTCTTATTTTGATGGCCAAATTGTTTGTAGAGAGCAATCTTGAAGAGCTGATAATAGTGACCTGCAAGATTTGCGACAAAATCCTCTTACGGCACCCTCCTGTAAACGTTTTTTTTTTTGCTAATTGATCCAAGATTTCTGAGAATGAAAAAGATCTCGATAACGTAGGGAATTTGATTGACACAAGAATCGAACTATATTCCCAAAAGCGATTTCAAAGACATATTCAAATGATAACTACAAATCCATTCTCAGTTAATAGCCACTGTTTTATGATTTGTCCTTTAACAAGGCAAGGCACTAATTGGACCGGCCGCTAACCAGAACACAGTAATCTAAGCAATTGCTCTTTAGTAAATGAAAAAGTAGACCTTTCCACGTTCTTTTTCAACTCAGTTTGATACTGGCCATGTAACAACAATCTCATCGACACTACTGGAAAGAGAACCTTAAAATTAGTAAGATAGCCAAGTTTGAGACTGGTAAAGTTGGGAAATTTTACAGACGTTTCAGTTTGTACTTGGGGCACAAACTTGCCTATTGTTTCGCACCAAGTCAACTTGACTATATGAGCAGAGGAGAGGATTTCAAACCCGTTCAAACTCCGGCATTCCAAGACCCTCCAACACTGTTAGAAATGACAAATGTACAGGCCTCTATATAGAGATTTCGTACACATGACGTTTACTGGAAATATGTCGACGTAAATGGTTGTTAGATTTTATAAATACAACTTTGCGTACCCTGACCGGTTATCAAATTACCAGCGGAATGTGTTCCCGAATGTGTCCCTTACACGTTTTCGCTACTTGTTTTCGAGTTGCTCTCTGTATATTTTCTGACATCGTTTTGATACGTTCAACGAAAGCTTAATGAAGGTGCAGGAAGATGCTGAAAATTAGGTCTACCCTTACAAGAAATAGTATTCGTTTCGTGACTGGTCATACTTCACATACTAGCTTGGGTGATAGGATTTCACCCAGACTTTAATTGGAACCACTTATTTCTGATTTACTGCCGCATAATGGTAAGAGACAAAGCCGTAGCGAGACTTCACTTAAAGACTAGGAAGAACATCTTTATAGAGTGGGTAACAAACAACTCCACGGTAAAGTTCTGTTAAATACCTTTCATTCGACTGGTAACCTTTTAAAGATGTTCACTCCCACAGCCAAAAGATTAACCACTAATTACAGGATCTGGGGTCTACCGGCAACGAACAAGGTTTTAAGGTTCAGAACTCTCAAATTCTCAGTTTCAACTGTAGAAGAGGCAACACACTTGTGGTGTAATTAACAGCCATTCACTCATTACACAGGAGATTACTTTTCCGGTTCTTTGAATTCATTCTTAATTGAACGGTGGAAATGCACTTATCGAGTGCGTTAAATGAACTGGCCCCGAGAGAGATCTCGCTCACTTAAAACCGTTAGGCAATCTCTTATCAGAGAAATTCTACACCATCAAACAGGATGTAACATAGAGAATAAGGAAAACCAATTAACGAATTCACACGACGTATTTATCGGTTCAATTGCCTACTTCTACCCCCAGTCGTGCGGAATGACATTTGGTGTATCAGATAAAAGGCGAATTGAAAAAAAAATATACATACTTTAATCTGCTGTTCTCTATTTGAACACGACAGTCCAAACGACAGAAACAAAGGAACATCCTTAACACAGCGACGCCCTACTCAGTGGCTGTCACAGAGAATGTGCACAGTTTTGATTCGATCACCACCTCCTCGGATCAAGTTGGACCACATATACAAATGATAAGATGTCGAGTACGTCATCATGCGTCCTTTCGATTGCTTTAAGAACTTTCCTAATTAATCAATAAAAACCTGAAATTTAACGCCTATATTGGCCGGTTGAGCTACAAGGAATAAAGAGGGGACAAGTGAACATTTTACTGATTAATATATTAACCTCCGATCAGGCATAACTAGTTCCGTTTCACTTGCTGTAGTTTAATTAACGAAACCTGAAATTTAATGCCTATGTTGGCGCGGCGAGTTGAGCTCCAAGGAATAAGGAGGGGACAAATGAACATTTTACTGATTAATGTTTTAAACTCCGAACATGCAAGACTTGTTCATTTCACTTGGTAAAACAATTCCGCGGGATACGTGAAACGAAAAATACAACCCTTAAACTGTGTGGGTTCATGGCAGGTTATTGATATAATTACGGTCCCTCGTTACAATTTTCAATAACATCGAAGATCTAGAACTGTCTCTTTTGACATAACAAAAGGCCACGATAAGCAAACTATGTACGTGTTGTTATAATCAAGCATAAGGAAAATTAAATTATAAACTTAGAACTTAGGATAAGTACTCCCTAAATCTAGTTCGCAATAATACTGGAGGGATCTGGCCAGCGCCGTTTAGAGCCTGCATAGGTGACTGGCACCGGGCACCCTGGCCGATCTAATAGCAGACAAGGCGGACTACTTTAAGACAGATAGAGTGTTGGCAAACACTACTTTCAGAGGTAGTGAGTTCCAGACTCTAGTTTTTCTAAAATGAGTACAAATTTAAGTTAAACTACCAAGCAAGTTTTGTGGACGCCTGTTCTATGCCATTTCCGGTAATAGGAACGTTATCATCAAATCAGTTTGTGTCTTAGTGCAAATTCTGCCATCGGCCTCAGATTTAATATACACTGCGGGAACTGAGAACAGCTGGAGTTACTCTGTAGAGATTATGTAAGGAGACATATATTTCTCAAAGGAGTGTCGGATGTGTGCGAGCTGTACGAGACCTCAGACGGTAGTGTGTACGGCCGCGTGCTTTGGGAAACGACTTTTTCTGTTCCCGGTTTATAAATAACAAAAATAATGACAGTAACAGTAAAAGTGCTAGTAAAAGGGATAATAATATAATTCAAGTAATAGTGATAGTAATTATTAACAATAACAACCTTTAACTGCATGATGGATAACCATCAACGCCATATTGCACGTTGGTACATCGTCAACAAGTTTTTCCATAAATCAGCTTGTTTTGTTGTTTTCTACCAACTTAGCCGCCACGCCATTTTCACTTGAATCTCAAGAGATCGGTCACAAACTTTATATGATAAACAAAAACAACAAAGACAACAACAACAATAATAATGATGACGATGATCAAGGACAGTAACGCGCCGCAGGAAAGCATGGCAACATTTCTATCTAAAATTCTCTTATTTGACTCCGAAGTTGGTGAGCATGAATTTGTCGGGGATATGAATGAAACCTTATCGTAGCGAGGTCAATTAGCCTGTGAAACAGAAACAAAAAAATAACACGCCTCTGGCAATCACCAACCATAATTTAATCAATTCCTGCAAAGTCAAACCGGTAGAGAAAAAGCACAAATAAACACACGTAACCGAGTGCTTTCGAAAGGATATCAGTGTCATGAACTCTGTTTCCTCTAATTCGAGTCCTGCTGTGTTTCACATCAATGAGTTTCAAACACATGTTGCCATTTTAGTCATTTTATACGCTCGGAATTTGAGTTCAACGCAGGGTTACTGATAAAATACCAGATAAAGAAGCTAAGGATAAAGTGAATTTCCATATATACATAAAACACTTTTACAAAACCACTTACGCCCTTTGTTTGGGGTGTGAAATTCGTCGCATCCTCTACGCCTTAGTAATTTATTCAACAGCAAGAAGACTATTAAACAACGCTTAAAGTTAATCCAAGTCGTTAAATTTTTAATTACAACACAGCCAAATCTTTGCACTTGGTCAGTGCTCGAGAATACTATGAATGACACTGGAATCGCATCGGAAGAGATTTTCTTTAAGCTTGTACTTAACGCTATTTAAAAGACAGCACTTCATAGCTAGACAAATATAGTTTGCTTGGACACCGACTATGAAATTTCCTTCATTACTATCTCTCCCCAATATGAAACACATTAGCCGAACAGTTGTTGATTATTTTACCAGATGTTTGGGGTGAATGAACCGGCACAACACCCAACTTTTGAGACCGATATTTTCTTCAGAATTCTAAGATTACAAAAACAACTTTTTAGAAATGAACTCGGCTCAGTAGCATTTCTGTGACAAGCAAAGAACTCCGCGCCTACATCAAACATCTGCGAAATCGTATTTACTGACAATTAAGCCTGTGGTTCGAGAAAGCTATGTTTAAAAACACAGGAATTTGATTGACACGAAAATTATCCAAATTAGCGATTAAACATCCTTGTAAATGGCCTCTGGGTGAATCTGACTCGCTAACCAATGGTCAAATGCAATGAAATCTCGCTTACCGTTCCAGCCAATGGAAAATGCTCTTAGAAGCAAAACTGACGCCTGTATTTGTCAGCAAATTTTGTTAATTGCCTTTATCATCAATACAATCGCCTTATTGATTTTATATGATATGTCATACGCGCTAAGGCGGCTGTCCTTTCATGGTACGGCTGTTTTGTCCTAAACCTGTCAGATTACTATAACATCCCCGCGACAATTGCTTCAAGCTGCAACATCCATAACAACACTTGACTGCATTCAAGCACGAGTTCAACAGAATATTGAAACACTTCAACACAGCCAGAATTATGGCTTCGGTTGGTACATGGCATCAACACATTTATAACAGCCCTCCAAAACATCCTACACCGCACTTTGTGGCAAACATTCTTGGGCTTCATTCAGCCCACCAACAAAACAACTTAACAACTTGTGTTGAGGCAGGAGACAAACCGCTTGGCAATGTGCGTCGCGCTAAAGAGAAAGAAGCGAAAATAAAAGAAACTGAGCAGGAAGATTCAAGCCGTGATATCAATGAGAAGAAAATTCAGGCGCAATCAAAATCAGATATGAAAGGTAGGTGATTCGCATGGTCTGTTAATAGCTTCGGAAATTGGTGGCGAGGTAATCAGTGCGGATCAATTTTCTAAACGATTCTCGGTTTGTTGTTTCTCCAGTAGAATCCGCAGCAGTTCAGAGTAAGGGAGTGAAGAAACTTAAAGGAAAGACTGGCAGAGAGAAAGTGAAGAAGAAAAAGGCTCGAACCACATTCACAGGAAGACAAATTTTCGAATTAGAAAAGCAATTCAAAGAGAAGAAATACTTGACAGCCACAGAGCGAGGCGATATGGCCGCTCTGCTTAATGTGACTGAAACCCAAGTCAAAATTTGGTTTCAAAACCGGCGAACGAAGTGGAAAAAGCAGGAGAAAATATGCGAAGATATTCCTGAGAACGACAAGGACTCACAGAGTGAACATTCAGACAACAAAGATAGTGTAACGTCGGAAAATTGTTTTGAGAACGAGGACAGAGCTTCAGAATTGGAAGACGAAAATCCTTGACAGCGTCGGGATACGGCTGAGATGTGGACGGTCTGTTATTCCTTTTATGCTTGCAACGAGACTAAATCATCGGTTGTTTGTACACAGGCTTTAGAACAAAAAAACTTCACAAAGATTTATGTCGATTGTTTTAATTGTTCATTTTCTTTCTCCATAAATTGGACAATTGCTTATACAATGGTTCATGCTCATATAAATTACAGTCCTAAGGACACAAACAAGCTTCTAAAACGGTTGTTGAGTCAGGATTCAAAAGTGGTCTTGAAATTACTGGTCTACAAAGTCTTCAAGGAGACAAAAAGCTCGTCTGTGATATTCAAAGTCAACTTTCCCTGAAGCGTAGTCTGAGTGTAATGAAGTTATTCAGGAAGCAATTGACGAACAAATACGATCGTAAACCAATGGATTTCAAGAAGATATTCTTTCAATCAATTGGAGGAAAGTTGCCACGGAGGCCATTCTAACAAATAAAAGTTCGCCAAGGGATCTGTCGTTTCGAACATTCAACCATCATGTGAACAATTTTTCGACACCGCGATAGGCAATTAACAGAGCATTCAGCTGTTTGTACAAAATATTACAAACATCTTCGTCGCCACTGTTTTTCAGTTTTGGTTTGAAACGAGCTCAAGTTAGTTTGCATAATTACTAGACGTCGGACTCTAAATCGAAGATGCCGCATTTGAGTTGCGTTTAATATTGATTAAAGTTACGGCCTTATATTGTGGTGGCTATACTAACAATGAGTGACCTTTTATTAAACGAGCGAAAATTGTGTACACACAAGTATTAGCTTTGTATTTTACAGTTTTGGAAACAGTCTCTCTCAAGAACAACGGCAAGTACAGTTGGATGAAAGGCACTCGACTAACATTTTCACACTTAACACTATACAGTACCGCCGGTGAATACGATTTCAACTACACTTTTATTTCTCGCCTTTGTTTTGAACTGATAAACTGAAGTTGTTATTAAATGTCTTATCGCCAACGTTTTCCTCGAAAAGTTGCGTCCACCTGTTTAGGTGAAAGATTCCATGTTGGTTCGCCACTAGATGCTGATAAAATGGTTAGGTGATATCACGTCCACTCTAAATTAAAACTTTGAGCCTGATCCATAAACAGCAGATAGGATTAATTATAAACAAATGGGCCACATTCTGTGTTCAAAACTATATAATGCCGACATTTCCAGAGGTTGATGCTTAAACCTCGGTAGCACCAAAATGACCGCGGTGATTTGAGGAAAAAGCTTTATCTTTAAAACCTTGAAACCTCCAAGCTAACACTCATTCCGTTGATTGAATTTACAAATTTGTCGCGTTCAGCTCTCGTCTGAAATGCGTTTCAGAGCTTGACTGGTTATCTTTACACTTTTTTATTGCTTAAAAAATTGTTTTGAATATTAGCCTGAACAGATTAATGAGTAAAACAATTAAAAACGCTTTGGTTGGGCGCCCATCACGTTGCCACAACCGCAACGAGCTACATAAACCACATGGCTTTTGTTGTGAAGGAAATATTAAAGTTACTGAAGTTCCGAACGGGAAGTTTGCCTGTTATTTACATAAACAATTTCCGAACAGAAACTGCGTTTCGTATTTGTTTTTAAACGATGAAACCCAACCAAACCAATGGTTCGAATCGTCAATGAATTTTATTGAAATCTTTTATTATTTCGCAAAACAAACAGTCAAAATTCAATACGATTTAATTAACCTTTTCCCACCTAAGTCTCGAACCACGTAAAGTGGTTTTTCACTTTTGAAATGGCCTCTTTAGCGAGTCATGGTGCAAATAACTCGAACAAAAGCAGTAAAACTAAAAGTTGCCATTTTCCGCTGTTCACTCAATTTTATTTGCTTCCACAGAAAGGCACAAAAAACTGAATAACTTCATAGAGGCTGGTTCGAAAGTTTCCTTAGGCAGTTTAAAAGAGAAGTTAAACAAAAGCACAGTGCACTGACCAGATTAAATGACAACATGCCAAGCATTTTGTGCTAATGGAAAGTTAAAAAATGGAAACGCAGCTACTCAAAATTCAAGTTAGTGAAAGACGTGCTGTAACATTTCACTGACACAAAATGAAATTCCAGTCAGTATACTTTCGCATTATTTGTCAATGGATATTCCGAAATCGTGGAAAGCTGGTTGAATAGTGATTATTTCAGTGAAAATGAATCAATTTTGAGTTGCGCCATTATTGATGGAATCAATGATATCTGCGACTGCAGATACCGGAAAAGTGTTCTCCGAGGTCTAAAAATATTTAGCTTTGATCCCAGCCTGAAAGCAAAGCTGTTAATGGCGATCATGTGCCTCGTCATGTGCCGTTTGAACATTTTAGCAACTAATGGACTTCTCAAACAATCTGCTCTGTCCATTTACAAAATTAAGCAAACAGCTTTTAGTCGCTATGTCAAGCAGCGGACCGTGTGATTACGGCAGCGCATCTGATAGTTTGAAATTTACAGTCAAAACGTTTGAAATGAAATCCGTGGATCGGTGGAGCATCGCTACTCGATATTCTACCAAAATCGCTGCTTGCTACTGAAAAAAGACGTAGCACGAAAAGTAGTAAAGATATTGAAAAATCCAAGGACATGGAAGGCTATTTTGGCGTGTGTCTTTGTTAAAAGCCTGTTTTTATCTGATGAAGGTTAGCCCAGACTATTAAGAGGAGTTGGATTGTTTGCCGAGTCCTATCACAATACAAACGGTGTGTTGAGAATGGAGCATGTGTCATCGGTTCAATTGAAAAGCGCAATGACCTATCCCCGGTGTTCTGGGCTAGCTTTTCCTACCCCTGCAAACCTCCGTTTTCGCCGCTTCTGGCGCAGTCCACCATGTGTAATCGATTAATAAAATATGATGTTTCGTATCCAGTGAGGCTATTGTGTAAAACCATTTAGCGGTGCCTTTGAGTTGGCTTAACTTTCAACAAAGCGTTGATCGCAAAGATAAACACGCGCGAGAAATGCAACACGCTCGTTTTAACCGGAGGTGCTGTGAAAATCGCGTTTTGTTTATCTTTGGGTGAGAAACTCATTACGAGATCGCCTCCGGGGTGAAAATTCGCGTTAAAAAGCTCACAGAATTCAAACACTTGAGATGGTCCGTGTGAATAATTGCGCTTTTTATCTGAGATTTAAGGTGAGCAGAGAGATCTTTAACCGAGATAGCGGTAATTAAAAATCTGACAATCGGATTATCGGCCAATGAAAAGCCATAACAAACAATCTTTTAGCTTTATTGACTTGGAAGGTTTTCCTGATAAAGGCGTAATTGAGTACAAGAAGGATCGATTTCTTCTTCAATCGCCACTGCACTATTAAGGAAAGGCACTTACGCGAATCGTTTATTTTCGCAAACTGGATCAAGAACTTTGAAAATTTTAAGCCATTTCTAGTTGGAGAAGATAGCGCCATAACTAAAAACTCTCACAGACAAACAGCAATTCAGTAATTAGACGGTAAAATTCCAAACGCGACATTTAACGCTCATCTTAAAATAGGTGTTCGACAGGTTGTTAAGATTACCAAGTGATCTTGAAAAGATCGGCTTAGGAGTTGATTGATTTACCTATCAACCAAGGAAAAAGGCTTTCGGAAATACAGAGAAGCTATCAATGCTTGAAGTAAATCGTTTAGCCAACATTGAAGATTCTGTTTTTCAACTACGATCATGATTTTAATACATTTACATAAGAAATGATGTATGAAATTTTAATCATTTGCTGCACTCAAAACCAATTAATAGGTATTTTTAAGATTCCGATTAACCGAGAACAGCCAAATATGGCTCTCATCAACGAAACATTACAACAATCTCTTGCTCTCGTTAATGAGCTCTCAGGAATGCGATCCCAAAAATATTCATGCATGTAAGGTACCAAGCATATCCTATCTGCTTTTAATTAGAGCAAATTTCACTGTTCAATTTGAAGTAAAGCACATAATGTCCAGTTTCCCATACAACATCTCACTGTAAAAAGCTAAAAACGTTTTGATATATGGTCCATCCGCAAAGATAAAACTCGCAAATTTTAATCCGTGAATTTTTTTTTATTCCAGCTGAGCAAATCCTTGGAATCCAATTTACAAAATTAGCATCGAAGACCTTCACAAATTACAAAAACGCATGATTATATAATAGGTCTTAATTGACGCCGGAGAAAAAACCTGCACAACTGATGATTCGCTTGTTTTAGTGGTCAGTTTTGTTAATAAGACAGTGGTCTCAAAAATTCACTGTGTCCCAAAAATTCCCGAAAACGCTAGAACATGTCAACACTGTTCATCTATTAATACTGAGAACGAATTGCACTTCATTTTTGATTGTAGTCTACACAGTCACGCAAGAGAAAACTTATTTGATGATATCACTTCTAAATACCCGGTCTTTAATAATCTCAATACAATAAATAAAACATTGTTTCTTTTCAATAATGTAGACCCATTCATTTGTAAAAAAAACTATGGTATTTCATTTTTGAAGGACTCCAGAAAAGAAAAACTAAGAATCCATAAATTATTACTACTGTTGTTTTTCCGATTTCTCATTATGATCGTGATTTATTTATACTTAATGAGTTATTAATCTATTTCATTTTATTAGTATATATAAAACTACACTATTTCTTTTTCCTTTCTTGTAAATGGTACTGCGAAATAAATGTTGTTATTGCTGGTCTTCATTTGTTTCTCCGGAGATGACCTTGTTTAATCGGCAATCTCAAGCTTAAGACCATGGCTTCTATTAAAAGACTTTTTAAGGAGCTGCTTTTTTTTGTTAGCCATCTATAAGGGAAAACTTAGAAAACCATAAAGATTTATTTCCTAAACTTGTGATTATTTCAGTGTGGAGTGTTTTTTCAAGATGGTTATCGAGTGTAACTTAAAAAAATAGTGAGAAAAGAAAAGAAACCGCTGTTTGTAATATTCGGATTTCCCTCCGGCCCGCGTAGGTGAGGGAAGCACATTAAGGGGTGTTAATCTAGCAATGAGCGTTAGTCTGGCTCCTTGCCGGAAATAGCCTTATTTTTTAGGCTCTGGGTCTAAGCCGATTGACTATGAAGGGTGCTACTGCAGGGTGGATTCCAAATCGTTATTCAGAAGGCATTTTCAAAAGGTCATCAGTTATTTTTGCTGTTCTTACGATCGCGTCACGCAGTTTTGGGGGCAGTTTCTGAATCTGATTCATTTTTAAGCTAATTAAACTCTTCATGGTAATTTTGATGTTCGATGAACCACACTTCACATATCATGTTGTTCTTCAGCTCACGAGAGAATCATTTTCTCAAACCGCCAGTTCAAATTCCGGTGCCCTGGTAGCACTCATGACATCATTCAGGACATGGCCTGGAACTTTTGAGAACTTAGCTTGCAACTTGACTCTTTGCTACAGAGATTCAGGGCTCGAAATAATGGTCAGTCAGAACTGAGTACTGACCGGACAAATCTCTGGATTGCCGGACATGTTGTCCGGTCATTTGCGCTTTTAAAGAAAATAACTGAAAATTTTTAGCTATTTGATCATCACGAGGAACATTATTCATGTTCCCGAGAAGAATAACCATTTGTGTAATCTGCGGTCACTTTTGCAAGAGTTAAGATTGTACAAATTTGACCGAAAAAAACGGGTCATGTGCGAACAAAAACATGTTTGACCGGACAACGTGACTGGCGCCTTCCCGTTAGCTATTCATGATTACAATCATACAA
>OX419336.1:2490000-2507500 GCA_948470475.1 Galaxea fascicularis | reverse complement strand
ATCAACTAAAGATTATTAGTAGAGGAAAATAAGCTTTTATACTGTGACGTAAAACTTGGTGACGAGAATTCATGCATTTTAAAACTTTTGCCTTTCCAATCATGTTTGGACTTGGTGCATTGGTCCGTGCAGTGCTCTTACTAGGTGCGTGGGGCACATGTCCCAATAATTGTCTTCCCTGAGTAACGTGAGTTGCTTGTAAGGTATCTTCTCATTGGATACTTGAAACAATAGATTTCAATCGTCACTATTGTTTTAGCATTGTCGAGGGGTTTAGGTAACGAACCAATTGCCTCATAGGATCTTACGACGGCTGCTACATGACCCCATTGTTATGTATATAAATTGTTAAGCCCTATTGAAATATAATTTGGGAGGTGTGAACCAAACAACTAATCACGCTAGCACACTGATGAGAGACACAGACAGGTAATCCAGAGTTCTGCAGAGAGACAGAGTTCGAAGCCAGCTGGAGATAAAAAAACGAAGAAAAAAGAAAAGATGAAGAACGATAAAGGTCTGGGAGCGAACATAAGGTGCGGAGGAGCTGGGAAGAAAGACGCCTGGAAAGGAGAAAACGGATGTAAGATGAAAAAGAAGGGAGGAAAAGAAGAAAAAAAAGGAAAGGGAGGCAAAATAAGATCCTTTTTTATTCGCGAAGTAAGTACAAATTACAGATGCATATATTCAATACGCTTGGGAGAACGCATTGTCTAAAAAAACAATAGCGTACATACATAATTAATTTATTTTGCATGCATAAATAATGTAGGGACCTGTACGGAAATTATTCCAAAATATCAAGCAAGTTTGATGTTTTCCTCACGGCCTCGCTTGGCGAATTTCTCACCGAAAATTCGCCGCACACGTGGGGAAACGGCTGAGCTAGCTGCCTCGCGAGGAATTTTGCTCAGCTCTTTCCTCACGTGTGCGGCGGGCTTTAGTAGGGAACTTATACAACGACAACGGCGACGGCAACGAAAACGTCACAAATTTGCATATTTAGTGGGCAAAAACAATAGCTTTGCACGCCCTGCACGTGCATTTTTCATTTTTGTTCATTTCTTTGCCGTCGTCAGCAAAACAACAACGTGAAATAGCCAATTTTGAGGTTTTAAGGAGAACGTCAGCACTTGACGATAAAGTTTCATTTTCTCCCTAAATTAAGCGCCGTTCCGACCAATGTCATTTTTGAGGAACTACCACGCCCTTGTCATATTAAAAAGGTTGAAATGTTTACGAAGTGATTACAATAACGCGAATTTATATTTTGAGATGAGGTTCTCGTTGCCGTCGCCGTTGCTTAAGTTCCCTAATAGAGAGCTTAAGCAACGAGGACGGTAACGGCAACGAGAATGCCAAAAAACAATAGGCTTAATGAGCAAAATCAATACTCTGCACGTGCGTTTTACATTTTGGTACATTTCTTTGCCGTCCTCTGCAAAACAACAACGTAAAATGACCAGATTTTAGGTTTTCTCGAGAACGTGAGCGCAGGACGACAAGTTTTTCTTTCTTCTTCTTTCCTTTTACACCGTTCACAGTAATTTAGACCCTGAACGGCTCGCCAGCATTTTTTATGTTAAACAAACTGGAATAATCATGAAAAAGTTACGAAAACGAGAAGTCACAATTTGAAATGACGTTTTCTTTGCCGTTGCCGTCGTCGCTGCTTAAGCTCTCTAATAGGGAGTTTTAGCAACTAGGACGGCAACGGCAACGAGAACGCCACAAAACAATGGGCTTAATGACTAAAAACAATCGCTCTGCACGTGCGTTTTACAGTTTTGTACATTTCTTTGCCGTCCTCTATTCAACAACAACGTGAAATGATCAAGTTTTGTGTTTTCTCGAGAACGTGAGCGCATGCCGGCAAAGTTTTCTTTCGTTTTCCATGCTTTAACGCCGTTCTTAGTAATTTAGTTCCTGGACAGTTCGCCAGCATTTTGCAAGTTAAACAAATTTCAATAATTTCGAAAGCGTCACAGAAACGAGAAATTATATTTTGAAATGACGTTTTCGTTGCCGTCGCCGTCGTCGTTGCTAAAACTCCCTAATATCGATGATCGCGACGGTAACGAAAACGTCGTTGCAAATTCTAACTTTTTTGTACCTCTTTCGCGATTATTCCAATTTGTTGAACTTAGAAAATGCTGGCGAATTATTCAGGGACCAAATTATTACGAACGGCGTTAAAGTAAAGTAAAATAAAATAAAGAGAAGAAAGAACAATTAACCGTCTTATAATCACTTTCTCGAGTAAACTCTAAATGTTTTGCAGAGGACGGCAAAGAAATATTCCAAAATGTAGAACGCACGTGCAGAGCGATCGTTTTTGCTAATTAGACCTATTGTTTTGTAGCCTACGCGTAGCCGTACCCTCCCCCCCCCCACAGGAAGGAAAGGGAAGGAGGGAACCTCCTTCCCTTCCTGTGGGGGGGAGGGTACGGCTACGCGTAGGCTAATTGTTTTGTGGTGTTCTCTCGATGCTCCCGTTGCAGATGCCGTCCTCGTTGATTAAATTAGGTTGGGAACTTAAGCAACGACGACGGCAACGGCACAAAACAATAGGCTTAATGAGCAAAAACAATCGCTTTGCACGTGCGTTTTACATTTTGGTACATTTCTTTGCCGTCCTCTGCAAAACAACGTGAAATGGCCAAATTTTAGGTTTTCTCGAGAACTTGACCGCACGACGGCAAGTTTTTCTTTCTCTTTCTTCGCTTTTAACACCGTTCACAGTAATTTAGACCCTGGACAGTCCGCCACCATTTTTCATGTTTAACCAATTGGAATAATCGCGAAAAAGTTACAAAAACGAGAAGTCATATTTTGGAATGACGTTTTCGTTGCCGTCGCAAATATAACTTCTCGTTTTTGTAACTCTTTCGCAATCATTCCAATTTGTTTAACTTGGAAAATGCTGGCGAACTCCCCCGGAAATAAGTTAGTTTTAACGACGTCAAAGTAATATGAAAAAGAAAGAGGATTTTGCCATCATACATTCACGTTCTCGAGAAAACCTTAAATTGGTCATTTCACGTTGTTGTTTTGTAAAGGAAAATAAAAAAATAACCGAAATGCAAAACGCACTTGCAGAGCGATTGTTTTTGCTCATTAAGCCTATTGTTTTGTGACTTCTCGTTGCCGTCGCCGTCCTCGTGTCTTAAACTCCCTATTGTAAACAAGGCTCTTGCGGAGGTTGTGGTACTCTGGGTAATTTTGTGGTCCACAACTCCTTGCGTTCGGATGTTTGGACTCTGTTTGATAAAAAATGTTTGAACCGTTTGGCCAGGGCTTCAAACATCAACATGTTTGGTCACCAAACATTTCCCGTTTGGCCAAGGCTTTAGTTTTAAATCTGAAATTTTTATTCACACTGTGCAAGGAAACGGCTTGTGATCTCAGTCTTCAGATTTAAAGTTCTCCTTTTATGTGACACGTAGTATTATGTTATAAACTATTATACTATGTTCATTTTCTTGAGAAGAGCTTCCCCTGTGTTCATTAAGAATATTCTAAAAGTTCATTCTAGCGTGACATAAAAGTACTTTAAAACCGTCCAAAAACTGAAATTTTGCTACGTATCAAGAAAAGTGGCTCAGATTGGTGAACAAAAGCTATTGTTAACAGGTGCTGAAATGACCATAAAAGGTTATTTTTAAACAATCGCATGAGCGGTGGGGACAATGGCAGGCTAAATGCCGCGTAGATTCAAAAATTTCCGATCGCTGTACTCGCGGGAATTTTGAATGTTCGGAGAAAGCGAAGCATCAAAAAACTTTCCCGGGGGGAGGATAAGAGTACCATTAGGGAATGATGAGAATAGCTGCGCTGGGGTGGGTGGTCAGGACACTGCATGTCGCTTCGACTCCGAATTACATTTAATAGGCCTCCGTACGAAGAAACCTAGCCGTGTTAGCGAATATCGCCTCGCTCCGAATTACATTTCGATCTCTTAAAAAAACACTATCTTAGTTTACCAAGATACAGACTGGCGATTCCATGACATTCAGGCGCATTTTTCCGGCTGTAATTATAGGTTTTGTTCTCTTCTCTCGATATAAGTTTGACTCAGTAAAAGCATGCGGATTTCAAATCTCGCGCTGAATAAATTACGCAAAACTTTGGACTACATATTCCGTTCGGTTCATACAGATTCATATCTCGCTCTGCATAAATACCACAAGAACTGCCGCGTGTGCTTTAATTGAATGGTTTCTTTGAACTGTTTCAAAGTGAATATTCAGTGTTTACATATTATAGGTTTGGTTCTCTTCTCTCGATATAAGTTTGACTCAGTGAAAGCATGCGGATTTCAAATCTCGCGCTGAGTAAATTACTTAGGAGCTTTTGTCGCTCGCCTTCAAGTTTAAACGCCTTCACTCAGTGAAAGCATGCGGATTTCAAATTACGCACTGCAAGAATGCCGCATGCGCTTAAATGGAATGGTTTCTCTGAATTGTTTCAAAGTGAATATTCAGAGTTCAAATTAAGAAACTTCTGTTACAAGAACCTTCCCTTTGCGTATATGAATGACAATAGATGGCAAATTTCACACCTCTCTTTCCAAGATACCGCATTGATCTTAATCGTAACCGATCCCTTTTTATGTGCCGCGGATTTCAAATCTCGCGCTGAAATAATTGCGCACTGCAAAAAAGCCGCGTGTGCTTAAGTGGAATGGTTTCTCTAAATTGTTTCAAATTGAATATTCAGAGTTCAAATTAAGAAACTTTTTCTTCTCTTCTGTTTTACGGTACGAGTAAAACTTGATAGCTTTAAAACTATCACCTCTTTGTTAAATGCCGCGCGCGCCACCAGTGTTCTCGCTGCAAGATTAAATTAGAGCAACCTTTACGTATCATTTTTCAATCCAACGACTTCAGTTGAGTGTTTTTTAATTCATAAGTGGTATTTTCTCAAACACAAAATTGTCCTTCTCTTTTCTTTACGTTACGAGAGTGAAAGCGTGATAGTATTAAAACTAGCGCTTTGATAAGAGCCGCGCTAGCAACGAATGCTTTCATTGTTTTAAGACTAAATTAGAACGACCACATTGATCCTTTTTTCAATCCAAGGGCTTAATCGAGCGATTTTTCCAGTCCAAAGTGCGAGTTTTCATACACGAAGCTTTTTCTCTTCTTTCTTTTTCTACGAGTAAGGCAAGTTAGTTTTAAAATTTTCATTTCTAGACCAAGTGAAATCATCGATAAAAGCTTCATTGTTTTGCGGCCTTGTGCTGCGCGCTATTAAAGTATTATCAACTGATACAAGTGTAGTGAAGGGTAATTTTTCCCTTGGGTACCCCTGTGTTAACAGCGCCCAAATGAGCGACTTCCCAAACCCCTCTCCCCTTGTGCCGCTAATTTGACACGCCGACAATTTTGCGATGATTTGAAAATCATCTTCGCCAAGTATCGGCACAATTCCCTTAACGCAACAAACAACAAAAGGCTTTTGTTTGGACTTGTGAAGTCGAATTTAACCCACAACAATGGTCCATTTCTTGATACGTACAAAATTGTATTTTTTCGCAAGGCTACGTTGCACCTTCTTTCGCCATCTTTCATTGGCACTGACTAATATACATTTCCAAAAGTCAACTCTCGAGGGTTTTTCACCATCTTTTCGCTCAAATAAAGCTCGTCCTTGCGCGCGGTATTGTAGCTACCTGGAAGAGGCCGTAGGTCTTACGTCTTTCTCGCATCAGTGTTTGGAGAAAACTCGTTCATGATTCTTGCCCGGCGTTAGGAATCTTCCTCCATAGATTCCTCGTCATCACTGGACGACACGTCTGGGTCTCCAGCCTGAGATTCACACTTCGCGCAGGTGCAGGAAAATAAATAATTTTCTCTTAAATAGAAAAAAAATGCAAATCCTTTAACCTCTAAGAACCAGCACTGTATAGTCACATTAAGTCTTTGAAGCCTAATATTAGAAGGTATATTCTCCACACCGTTCTCCATACATTTTCTATGATAATGATGAGGAGAATTTGTTAAACAATCAAGACTTTGTTACTTTTTGATCACAATCTTTTTTCTCACAACCTTTATGTTTGATTGAGCAGTGTTATTATAAGGAAAAATCAAACAATGATCACTCTTAGGGGTTGAAGGGTTAATTAGTAGTGAGAAGAAGAGAACTGTAAAACCTCACAAAGCCCAGAGGAGACTTCATCTCCCCTGATGTCAATGACTGTAATTTAAGCGACAGTTTTGGGGAGAGAGGAGAGTCTGATTTTGCCTTTATTCTGTCCAAGACGCGCAAGGCACAATCATGCATCAGATTACTGTAATCTTCTGATAATGAAGAAAATGCAACAGCAAGCTTTCACCTCACGAAATCTCCGTCTCAATTTATAATTACCGGGATTACCTGAGCAAACGTTGTCTTGTGTGGCGACTTCTTTCCCTGTGACACTCTTCGAGGTAACAAATTACAATTTCCTGTGAAAGTCGATCGAGTTAAAAAAAAATGGCCAGGGTCTCTGAGAGGGAGAGAGAGTAAAATGTCAAACTAGCCTGTGCACAGGCTCGAAGTTGGCGTGCCTGTGGCGCGTGGTCATGGGGGCGCACTTCGTGAGCAAATCTCTCTTCAGCAAGCCACCAGTAGCGCTTGTAGGCTAATGTCAAACCGACGAGGTAACACGAGTGTACTTTGTCTCCAACAACTTTTTCAGTGGGTAATGGGTAATTACTTATAGAATTTGCTGGATAAAGAAAACCTAAGCGAAACTCCAATCATCAAGGGCTTCAGCAAGTAGCCATTCAAACTTAAATGAAATATAGACTGTGCTGTACCTCTCCGCGTTGAATGGTGTGGAGTGCCTTTAAAACCAAAGTTGAGTTGTTGTAAGGAAATGTGACTTCTGCATTTGGTTCACAACTGTGGTTACCTACAATAAATCGAAAAATTAGCTCAAACTGCCAGTAAATTCTTGAATAAACATGTATAACTGTTGCAAAATCTTGGTGAGGACAAAACCTTGGGCTAACATTACCAGGGTGATGTGTATATGCCCCTTTCAGTCTTACATCAAATGAGAAGGGTAGCAGAGCTGACAGTCAAATGAGGACTAAAATGGAAACTCTAGTCAACTGGAATTTTCCACTTTGCCTTTCTCGTTTATTAAACAAAAGGTAACCAAAAATTGCATACAAGTCAGTGTAACTGTTGATTGTGCTTCTGTGCAGCCAGAAATAGGTATGCAGTGCAGTGCACAATTTGCGAGTGGAAGGAAATTGCATGTTTTATACAACCATTGCTACTGCCCATTAACCCACACGTAATAACAAGTTCAAGTTTATTAGAGACTTAAAAACTTATGCAACAGCACTGCAGAATTACTTCAAATACAAGCACAGCTACGTGATCACCAAGAAAAAAACAAACAAAGCTGCTGTAAAGAAAGAAAACACATACATGAACTCTGTAGTGCATAAAGTCCAGATCCTTCACAATTAAGAAACTGGCCAGAAACTGTAATAAAGATATTACGTTGTAAGTAGCAGAAAATGAAATGGTACATGCATCATCATACCACACAGAAAATGAACTGTAAGCTAAGACATAGCCTGCGCAGCTGGCGGTATTGTGTGATTAAAGTTTTGGCAGAGGAGCCGCGATCCAAAAAAAAGGAGTGGGGACGAGGCGTTTGAAATACCGCCTGCCAGAAAACCCCGGTATTTTGAATAGTCCCGCACACCAGTGTGCGGGGAAACTGATTGGTCGAGGGCTATACATATGTCAATCATAGTAGATCATCCTTCGCATAAGCTTTCTCATATTTCCCAAGGGAGCGAGATGGTAGACACAGGGTTCGGCAAAAGCCTAATATTCACCGTTTTTACCATTGCGAAGGAGCAATTGCGATCAGAAAAGACTTGTGTGATTGTGGTTTCCCCTTTAAAAAGCATAATTGACGACCAAATTGCCGAAATGGCTTCTTTGGACTTCACAGCGCTGGAATTGTCGGGCGAAAATTGGACGTCCGTTCTGCGTGACCCGCCACAATTCTTATACTGTACTGCAGAAAATGTCCTCCAAACACCATTTCTTGGTGAACTGAAGAACAGCAACACAGCTATTCATAAAGCAGTATCGGCGATTGTGGTAGATGAGTCTCATACAGTTGAATCATGGACGGGAAAGACGTGAGAGGAGAAAGCAAGTTGTGTTGTTGTTATTTTACATGGCGAAATAATCGGAAGTTTCGAATTACAGGTTTCGCTCTGATTGGCTGATTTAATTGGGATTAGTTGAGGCGATAAAAGTGGGCGGCATTCGAAAAATCATGGTTCTCTGGCAGGCGGTATTTCTCGCGGCTCCGCCGCCAAATTTCCGTCGCCTAGTACACAATACCGCCAGCTACGCAGGCTAGCTAAGACACAATCTTGAAGTTTTAACTAGAGTCACCTTTATCCATTTCTTCATAGAGTTCATCAATGAACACATCCAAAGTTTGATGTTCATCATCAGAAACATCAGTTAGGTTTTCGAGATTGTGAACATAGGTACTTAGAGAGCTGCAATAGAGGTAACAATGTTGCAGCTTAACAGGATGTCAATCTATGATCCACAAAAATAAATAATCTGCTGTAACTCAAACTAAATTTTCCACTGTTTTCTGTTCAATCTCTCACACTTTTTAAAACATGATGCCTCAAACTACACAACAGGTTTGACATCATAATAACAGTTAACAAGTCACCACTATTATTTTAATTATATTGCATTTGTTTCAGCTATTCTGTCTGATGAAAATTGTTCTTAATACCACTTCAATATACCTTGATCCAATTCCTTGTCCATTTGTGCCAACAAGTGCCATAAGAGACTGAAATCCTTCTGGTTGAAACCACTAGTAAATAAAATATCCAGATAAACTCAAAGTTGGTATGTACAAAGATGTATTAATAAATATTTCCAACAACATAATGAAAAGGGTGGTGTCACAACAAAATAATAATCGCCAACTCAAGAAAAAATATTGAAAATGGATGGTTTACCTTTTCTAATTTTTCATCGTAGAGGGCAGTGGACATCAGTACTCTTAGCATGTCCAATTGTTCCTAGCAAAAATACAACACAAAAATCCAAGGTTCTAATATTGGTTTTGTAATCACACATGAAACAGGAACCTCCAGTTGACCAATATGAATTTCTTTTCCCTTGCAATAAAAATATTTATTTCATTTTTGGAAGAATGCTAACTTGGGCACACAACAGTTTTTAAATGCAACTTGAATTTAGTACAATACAACTGTCTCTTGGATAAAAAGGTTGTTTTCTTTGTTTGTTTCTCAACCCACAAAGCTTCCTACAGTATGAGTTGGCAGCAATAAAAAAAATTAATGATAATGATACAGAAAACAATGGAGCCCAGATATATTTCATCGACTTATGAATACAGGCTTTCAATTTTTGCTTCATTTTCAAGCATTTATAATACTACTATTTACAACAATGTTTATTACAAACCTTGAACTGATCTCCTAAAAGCTTGTGGACTATTTGATGCTGTCTATTAACCACAGAGTGACAGAAAGATTCAAATGTGATTTGCATCCTTTTTGGATCTTGTGCCTAAAAATATTAGCATACCAAATAGAAACAAAGCTTCCAGACACAATAAAGTGCTTTGGATTAAATTAGTATTTAGCATGAGAATTTTCATGCCCTTTAATTTTTCTTTTTTCTCAGATTATTTATCATAGAATGGAACAAATGGATATTTAAAAAAGATGTATCACCATGGATTATAGTGATACAGAAAACATAACCAACGATGCAGTGTGGAAGCAGCTTTAGCTTCAGTATCATCAAGATCATGTCTTTACGATGAACCCTCTTCCTCTCTGTTTAAGATCAGAACAATGGCTAAGCAAGGTGTGGATCACAATCAGGCCAATGTGACTTACTTGTAAAACTGTAGCAATCATCTGTGCAATAATCATCACATTGGCTGTTTCAGGGGGGTAATGCATCTTTCTAATCAAACATTACTTCATTCATTAGTATCACATAATTTAAGTAAGATTTTGAGTAGGAATCCCAGTAAAGTAGAACTTAGTATGGTTTACCCAACATGAAGTAGCAAAGGGTATAAATATAAAAACTCTCCCCCCGCCCCCCCTTGATGGAATACTAGTCCATCAAAGAATATCCAGCATCAAGTGACAAGAAGTATCACAGCCCTCCTGGCTTGATATGACTAACACAACTCCCTACCACCCCCGAACTGGATGCTACTTCATCACAAGAGACCTAACAGGGTTGTCAAAAGAAGCCAGCGGCCTGCGAAAATTGTCACTAACTTCGTGTTCTTTGCCAGCCAATCGGCTGGGATATTCCTCTGATTCTTTCCTCCTCCTTTAGTATTAGATGGTAAACCTCCCACCTCAAAACTTTCTGACAACCCTGGACCAAATATGAAGAAGCCAGGAGTGTTACAACCCCCTCTCAGATAAGATGCTGTGTTCATCGCACAACACCCAATATGAAACCGACTCTATTATGTATAACTTCTGTCTGGATGGGAATGTTGTATCAACTACATACATGTGGTAGCTTGTGTTTTCTCTGTGCTCTGTCTAAACACATTTATGCACTTCAGCAGAGAAATAGAGTGTGGAGCAAACAAGTTAAGCATAGATAGAAAACCACAGCACAAATTTCTTAACAATTAAAACAAAATCAAATAAAAACCTCCAGGCTTCCTTCAGCTTCTCAAGAGGATGATCAGGGTCTCCATGATTTTCTCCCAAACAAAGAGTTCTGTGATGTTGATCCCAAGCAGCCTGTCTGCACTCTTCACTACAATATTTAACCTGCAGGCAAATATGCAGGGTTCTCAGTAGAAGCCGGCAACCGGTGAATTCCGCCACCTGTCAAGACAAAAGTCGCCGCCTGTGCTGGCTATGAAATTTGCCTTTGTGTGCCTAAAGGCTGAAGTTTAGCCGCCTATAAGCATTTCTGGGCCGTCTGACAAAAAAACTACTGAGAACCCTGAATATGAATTCTATCTACCAGTACGCAATTGCAAAGATTGCGATCACAACTGCGACGATCGTTCTTCATTTGAGTAATGTAATAATAATCATAACCATATTCAAAACAACAATGATAAGAAGAATAAAAGTAATGGGGCTGCCATACGTTTTGAGCCATATGTTGCACTGAGGTTTATGAGTAAAATGAACCTGCAGAGGGTGAGAGGAGGCACCTCGCATCCTCGCATGGGACCCATGAGTCCCGTTCGTGCTGGGCAGGTCTGTGTTCCGTGTCCGTCCAGTGAAGCCCAGGTGAAAAGCAAATCCAAAACAAATTTAACTTCTATGCATCACCTGACAACGATGACAGTTGACAATTTGTTGTCCTACACGTGTTATCTCACAGCATCTGGAAACGTGAGGTAGTTCTAGGTTTGCATTTCCCGTAAGTCTACGTGCCATCTGCTCAGCTGTTTCAAGCGATTTCAAACAGGTGGCACAGGCCGTGTAGTTGTACATAGCGTTCCACAAAAACTGACTGCAGACCAATGGCTTTTCCTCAAAAATGACTTCTCCTTCTTCGAGAATCTTATTGGAAAAGAGTCCTTTTCCCTTATCTGGGTTAACTTGCTTGATGAAAAAATGAGTGTCGGACATATTTGGGTTCGCAGCGGCGGCCATGTTGGATTGAAGTAGATGAATCCGCGAGCAAACAGTTATCAGCGGAGTATTCAGGAGAGGTTACCAAGTGCTGACGAATTTTGGCGCGAATTTGAGCGGGGAGCCTGTGAAATGGGCGGGAAAACCAAACAATGCTTGCTGGCCGAAGGCATTTTAAAAGGACAGCCAATGTTGGAGCAGTGCTAGAGCAATGTCAGAACAATGGATGGCAATGTCAGAGCAATGTTAGCTGATGATTTAGGCACAACCAAGAGCAAAAACCTGCAAAATGCTGATGAAAAGAAATGACACTATTTATTTTGTCAAGGTAAGCATTTTATCAAGACATTAAGCAGCAATCGAATGAATGACTAACGAATATTAAAATAAAAACGGTTACTTTTTTCCCCAGGTTTTGCAATATCATAGCTTAAATTAAACAAAGTGTCTAAATGGCCGGCAGCCGGTCAAGGTTGTAAAAACACTAAATGGCCGGCAGTCCGATTCGGGCTCCCTTTCATGGGCTTTGTTTTCCTTAGACTTGGTACTTCGGCGAGACTTAGGGCCTCTTCATATGAGCCCGGTCGACCGGGCTGGCTCGGTTTCCGAGATCTCGCCTGGCCACTCTTTTCTTTGTAAAAATATCGATGTGTTCATATGAGAGGCCGGGCTGGCCCGGTTACCGAGATCTCGGTTTTGCGACCGAGATCTCGGTAACCGGGATGAAAATTTTCCCATATGAACACTCCAGCCCGGTGACCGGGATGAAACATTTTAGGCAAAATAGCTTCGCTCTCACAACATAGCGGCTAAAATGGCATAATTTTGGTGCTGTATATATTTCCACTTTAGAAGTAAGCGAATTAGCTCTATTAGTAAAGTTACAAGAGTCCACAAAGCCATGACAGTCGCGAACAATACAAGTTTATGTTCCGCCATTTTGGTTGTGTTTCTTGAATTCATCCCGGTCGACCGGGCTGAAATTTCCCATATGAACACAATACAGAATTCATCTCGGTAACCGAGCCAGCCCGGTTACCGGGCTCATATGAAGAGGCCCTTGGTGTGTTCTAGGTTAGGGATTAGGGCTAGGAGTCAAGGAATATGGACGTTCGTTATTAGGCTATTATTTTTCACGCAAAGTTTTTTTTTTTAATTTAACCAGTTCATTTTATGCACCAGTCATTTGAAACCCCCGGACCCCCCCCCTCGGGCATTAGCGGGGCATTCACTTTTTATGCATGTGAGAGCCAGTGAACTCCCCGGTCCCTGGGGCAAAAGTGAATGGTGAACTCCCCCGCCCCCATATGTCCAACATACAAGGTACTCCCTTTCAAACGTCAACTAGTAGCAAGAGATGACATATAGGATGACAGCCGTGAAATTAACAACTTGCTTTTGCAGCAGCAATGGCAACACTTGCAACCCCTCGATAGACAATTATAATTACAAATCTACATAATATCAGTGAAAATATGCCTACCTTTGTTCACCAAACTCTTCAAGTCATCGGCTATGACCGCTTTTTTTACGCCTCGATATTTAACTTTGCAAAACATCGTCACGGTAAGGAGCGATGAAAATGTATGCGGAATCAGGCGGAATTAGTATGCGGCGCGAAAATGAAAACCGCTGACCATAAAGTGACTGCCCCGCTTATCCCCCGGTCCGGGAGGCAAAGACCGTGACTTTTAGCGTATCCCCCGACTACCGGGGAACCAATATTTGGTGAACATGAAGTGAATGTCCCCGCAATACCCCGGTCATCCCCGAGGGGGGGTGTCCGGGGGTTTCAAATGACTGGTGCATTATAAAGTTAGCTGTTTTGTCACTTCCTAAATAGTTACTTTAAAGAGTCACATTGCCGCTCCAATTTTTCCAGAAAGGTGCAATAGACAACTATACCATCAAAAATCTCACTCTTTGGCAACAAATCAACTTGAGAAATCTGGGCTCTGAAAAATTGAGAGCCTATGTTAAATTTCTGTAATAGAGTACTAAGGTGTGACGTCACCAAAAATGAAATTTCTGAAATTATGGGATTTGTCAGGATATTCTGAAAGAACAATGTCCAAGAGGCCTACTTGCCAAAAATGAGCATTTGGGGGCAAATTGTCTCTGAGATCGTAGCCCAGTTATGCTTACAAAATTCCATACAAACCCTTCTAAATTTTTTTTGGGTCGACCCAAAAATTTTTTAGAAGGGTTTGTATGGAATTTTGTAAGCATAACTGGGCTACGATCTCAGAGACAATATTTGCCCCCAAATGCTCATTTTTGGCAAGTAGGCCTCTTGGACATTGTTATTTCAGAATATCCTGACAAATCCCATAATTTCAGAAATTTCATTTTTATGACATCACTTTAGTACTCTATAGGCACTATGTGGGTGTCAGTTATAAAGAATTAACTGTGGTTTTTTGTTTTGCTTGCATCCTTTAAATCAAAGCACGCTGAAGTTAAAGGAACCCAGGCAAGAAAGAAAACCAGATAACCCAGCAAAGAGAACCAAAAAAGAAGACACCATGAAGAAGAAACAATTTGGTTCTCTTGAAATTATGATAACCAAGAGGAAAGTCAATGTACAAACTGTGCAAGCAAAGAAGAGAAAAGGTTACTAAGGAATACTGATTGATTAATTTTATAGTTGTCATGTAGCATGGTTTCTAATTTGTTATTCTGTGATCAGCTTGCCACCTCCCCATCCCCACCCCTTTCATAAAAAATCCAGAAGACCATTCTCTTTTTCCAAAGGTTGGACAGTGTAGTGATAAGCACCAATCAGCTTGTATTAAAATTAGCTTTTTGCTTTTAATACTGTCAAATTGTTAAATTAGAAACTTAAACAGGCCCCAGTTGTTGGAAGAGGGGATACGTCTATGCAACAGATAAGTTGCTAATTGCAACTGATACATTTTATCTCTAGGATAGCAACATATCTGCTGGACAGATATCTAATCTGTTTTCAACTGGGGCCAGGTCTTTTAGAAATGGCTGTTTTAATATCCACCTCTTTTGTTATTATTATTGATTATAAAAAAGATA
Organism: Galaxea fascicularis; assembly: GCA_948470475.1. NCBI lineage: Eukaryota > Metazoa > Cnidaria > Anthozoa > Scleractinia > Euphylliidae > Galaxea > Galaxea fascicularis. The sequence continues at coordinate 2,492,798 of OX419336.1, read as the reverse complement.
GTCTAGGACCAGACCAGAGGACATTAAGCTTGTGACTGCAGCAACATGATTCTATACCCTTCATTGATCACAGAAGCCTTCCTTGAAGTGTGACTGTTCTCCACAGATCAAATATCATTCCCAAAGAACCTTGATGACAGCTTTCACCAAGGATTGTTAAGCAATAATGAAAGTGGCCTTGAAAAACTCAATTCAGAATCCCTGAACATGTGGACACAGAAAGGTAACAGAGCTATATATATTTTTTCACCAAAACAAGCCTCTGCCAACTATACATTTCTTACCATGACTGTTTCTCAAAAACTATCAATTTTCTTCTTTGCTCAATCAACTTCCAACTCCCCTTTCCACGTATTTCAAGTTGTATGCAAAATGAACAACAAAATACTATTTTGGCATTCTAAAAACAAAACAGGTCCTGAATATGTATTAAAATGTTTTGAACATCCACCAATGCCTTTGCCTGATAATTATTTCATAGAAGGATACAAATCATCACACCTAGCAAGAGGCCAAAGAGCAGACAGAGGTCCAGATGTACCATGCACACAGTCATTTAAGTGTTCACAATCAAATCAAGATGCTCCTTTGCCTCTTGCCATGAAGAAGAAATATGATGAGTTGCCTATATCCCAGGAGATCCCAAGACCACAGCTTATAAACACAGGTCAAACACGAACAAACCTTCCAACATTAACATACAATACCATCACTGCAAAAACACCTCGCCTTTCTTGTCATGGAGATAATTTCTTCAGTGCTATACCAAAGAGGTTCAAAGTTCCTGATACACCATTAATTCATAACCTAACATTCATTCCTGAAACACCGTTTCTTCCTGGAACACATCAGCATGAAGTGAAACAACACAAGAGTAGAGACATTTGCCCTGTAGTGCCTGAAACACCTTCTTTAAATGATTCTCCTGTGATAGCAAGGTTCAAAGAAGCCCAGTACGGGTGAAAGCTAAAGAGAAACATCTGAGACCAAGCCATGACAAAAACTTGCACTTGTCCAAGAGAGAATTTATACAAGTGGTACCAGAGACCCCATTTCTGAACTTAACATCACCTGAGGAAACATCCTTATATGAATAAAACATCAAGCAAAATGGAGACTTTTTTTTTATTTTGCTTAAACCCATGTATGGGTTTATGTTAATTGTTAGTAATGCAAAACACAAGCAGTAAAAATGGTACATCAAGATTGTTACATTCGATATTATTTAGCTTGTTTAATACAGACCTTTCATTCTAATATATAATAATATACATATATACAATCCCTGACAAAAGTATTAGGAGAGTAATAAACCTATGACAATCTTTACAAGTTTGCTAACTTAAATTACTGAAAGTTAGTCTTCCTGGCAAACTGTTTAGTTTTTAGTTATATTCTGAACTTCAATTTTTCCAAGTATGCATGATAGCCATCGTACATGATATTGTGGGCCTGCCACTATTTGCGATGAAGTTGCCTTTAGTCTTGAGATGGCATCAGTCATTGCAGTATTCCCTTTTCAAATGCTACAACATTTGGAGTGTTAGGCCTTCTAAATAATATTAAGAGTTCTGAAGACAACCAAATGAATTCCAAAGATATCTAAAACTATACAAAGGTTTTTTTTCAATTTCCAAATATGTTGGTTCAACACTAGCTAATAAATACATTAGTGAAGGTTGAAAGATTTACCTACCTGCACTTCAAACCCTGCGCACAAAAAACGTTTCCTGGTCTATCTTACTATAGCTCTACAGCTTAGGAGAAAACTAGTTGAGACACTGAAATAATTAGAAAAATTCCAACTTTTTCCTTTCATCTGGACTAGAATAAAAACCATTGTTGAATAAATGGCCATTTCCCTCCCCCTCCCCCCCCCCCACCCCCTTCCTCTATTCCACTGCTGTTTTGCCAGTAACACAAGGATTGCATCTGATGTTTTTTACACCAAAGAAACACTGAATGATGGGTGGTGAGGGGCATGACTTTGTTCTAGTTTGATGACATGATAGTATCTCAAACATTTTATATTAAAAATAGATGGAACTGTTGCAGGAGTTTTGTCCAAGGTTGTAGCTCAACTTAATCTGCTGCTTTGATGTATTAGTTACTTGGAGAATAGTCACTATGGGTTCTCTGATAAAGAACTCTCCGATTCCTGGGTAATGAGGAAAATCTGGACATTTTCTGAGTTTCCAGTCAAAGCTTGATCTCCCTGTGAAACTGCTATACAATCGTCTGATTCCTCACTTGCCAGTGGATCCACATAAGGTGGTGGTGCCCCTTCACCATCTAATGGTGGACCCAGGCTGCCCATTGCTTCCACTTCGGCATAAGAAGGTAGTCTGTACTTTGGATCATCTTCAAGTTGTTCATAAGGGGGTGTGTTTCCAACTGCACCTTGCCTTGTTGTTGGGTACACAAAGTGTCTAATCTGGCAGTGGTAGGCAAAGTAACGTTTTCGATGATATGCACAGCAACAGCCAAGGAGACTAATCAGTGCCCATACCAGCCAAAACCCTAAAATAAATATATTTGGAGCCAATCTTCAGTCTCTGCAGTTACTAACAAAATGGTGGTGCATGTGAAATCTCTCAACCAGGCATTTTACAATCCTTTAACCTTTAACACTGCTTCTTTGAACATATAGGTTGTGAGAAAAAAAGAGGTGATCAACAAATGACAAAGGTCTTGACTGATTAAGCAAATTCTCCCTATCATCACCACAGAAAACATGCAGAACAGTGCAGAGAATATACATGTTATTAGGGTTAAGGGTTTACAGTCAAAGTTTGTTA